>JAJHUR010097031.1:32040-65204 GCA_027495735.1 Lutjanus campechanus
TGCACATACCTTACCATCACTGTATATAGTCTGTTTATTATCTATTTTTACCATCTGTGTATATTTGATAGGTTATATATATATATATTTAAACTTCTCGCTATATTTTTTATTTTATTTTATATTTTTTATATTTCACTTCTAATTGCACTAGATATCTTTCTTGATCTTGTAAGGAGCACAAAGTATTTCTGATTCTGATTCTGAAGGTAAGATGATTAATGAATTTGATGATTGATGAATTTGGGGTGATGTGTTCCTGTAATAATCACATCATCCGCCCGCCACTTCTTCTTCTTCTTCTGTAAAGCCGCTCGAGATCATGAATAAATATCTCGTTATCACGAGAAAACAAAGTTCGTTTTCTCGAGATAACGAGATAATATTTCATTATAACGAGATAATATCTCGTTATATCGAGAAAATGGCTTGTAAAAAACAAAAACAAAAACATGTCCGCTTAGGGCTTCCGTACTTTGACATGTGGACACTGCTTAAAAAGGCCTTTGCGTGGTCACATGCCAAACTCAATATCACTAACTTTACAAAGGCATTATGAAGGAATGAAAAGAAAAGAAAACTGGGTAAGAAAATGTTTATAATTCATAGAAATTTCATGAACTCATCAACTGAAAATGAATAAAACGTCAACACATTTCTTCATAAAGAATTAAAATAAAGCAAACATCAGATATCACATATCTGAGTTTCTTTATATATTTTTAAAATTTTAGTAATATTTTATTCTCCTTTATTTCTTTATTTTATTTCATTATCATTCTGTTGTATTATTTTATTCTTTATTATTCTTCTTCCACTTGTAAATCTTTTATTTTCATATTTTAGAGGCCAGTTAATAAGCAAGCATTAATAATAACTTTATTTACCAGAAAAAATAAGTAAACATTAAAAGCCCATGACTAGTTCTAAACTAAAACACTGTTTTAAACTGTCTTAATTCAAAATGACTTGCAGAGTTTAATCTTACAATAGTCATATTTACCCTGTTCTAGATTGCAAGATGGAGGATTAGAGCTGCTCCAGGACTTCAAACAGGCAGTGCTCACTGCTGTTTGTAAGGGAACATGGACTGTTTGTAATCTAAATCAGGGGTGGACAAACTTTTTTCCTTTAAGAGCCAAAGGTGGAGACTAGAAATCCAAGCTGCTAGCCTGTAGTTTTTCATTAACACCAACTACATCTCTGTGACAACACTGGATGCAGGAAGAACAAAAGATTTTCCAGCATTACAACTCTTTCTCTGTCAATGTAACACACACTGAGGAATTTATTGTTTCAACTGACTACATTTACCATCAGTACTGACTGGATAAACACATGAAAAGTGCCAAAGCTGCCCTTCAAAGGAAGGACTGGTTAATCTTTCTGATCTTTTGATTCAGTGTTAAAAATAAATTAATGAAACAGCACATTGTGGAAAACTGTTACATGAGATGTTTTAAAACATGTTTTTTATAACCAGAACTTTAAAAATCCTTCACTAATTGCTCGCAATTAAATTGTTTAGTTAAAGCAGAAATCTGTAATATGTTTACATTAATAAATCATAATATGACCATGATATGCCATCAGAGATCATCAGATCAAATTGCATTCAGTATGTAATGCTGAAATTCATTTTGGTCCATCACGCCACTCAAACCTAATGGTAATTCTGGGGTGCACTTTGTGATCATTTGAAAGCTGCACTGATAGATTCAGTGGTTTAACTGATGTTTGGACATTTTTATTGATGTAATTATGGTAAATTTTATTGCCTGTCCTTGAAGCAGATGGCTGTTTGGAGGTGAAATGCCTTTGCCGAAGGCAGACATCATGCTCCATAACACAACTCTAATCCTGATGCACGTCAGCGTGGCGTCAGACACAGATCTCTGACTAGTGTACAGGACAATATGACCATGAGAGTAATGAACAAATATAATTATTCAATTCAAGTTTATTAAATAAAATTATATTTGTGGAATCATAATTCTAAAATCAAGCTAAATCTACAAAGTGGCAATTATCTAAGTGACATTTGATCTAAGAGTTTATCAATCAAAGTCATATTCACATTTTAATAAGTAGATTTTTCCAAACTAATGGAAAACACTGTTCACATAATAGATGCTATTTCTTTTAAGACTGCATACACACAGCAGGCACACTCAATCAACAATGCTGACATACAGTAAGTATGTTGTTAAAAAACTGCTGCAATACTGAGTAATGCAAAGGTTACTGCTCCTATATCCTGAGAATCATAAAAAATAAATCAATAGTACCAAAGGCTAAGTGCTCAGTTTTGGCTTATGATATACATGATATTATTCTTTGGTAATCTCTGCAAATTCTTCAAGTTAAATATTCAGATCATCAGTGAAATACGTTTTAGAGAGGATTAAAAATGAAGACTTGTCTAAGCCTCATCAGGACAGGCAGGAACACTGGCAAGTGCTGGGATGAGCTTCTCAAACACGCTGATGCCTTTCAGGAAGACTTGCTCATTCAGATACTCGTTGTGATCGTGCAGGAGGATTGGCGTCCGGTTCATTGGGGAAAAGCCGATAGCAGGGATACCCACCTAGATTAAACAAACAAACCCATTAGCAGGCACTGAACTGAGGGAGTGAAATAGCTTTCATCCAACAATGTCAGATTTATGAATGAAAAGTGAAATTCAAAGACCATCTTTCATGTTATAATATCCAGTTCTTATACTCACAGCTCGGATGAAACGGCTGTCTGTGGCTGCTGGAAATATCTCCTTTTCCAGAGTCATATTCCTACAGTGGAAACATTGACATGAGGCTTAGCTTTTAATGACTTTTGGGCAGATTCAATACAGTCTTACAGTACCTTCATGCTTCTGTTTGCTACAGTTAAGTAAAATTATAATGGCAAATTATAAGTAAGGCAAAATGACAATAACTGGTTGAGTTAAAGAACATTTGTGCAAATATGTTTATTTGTCTGAAAAAAAAAAAATTTTCCCCTTAAATATTATATATTTGACATTATTCACTACAACTGTCCTACAGAGTCTAAAATGAGGCTATATCAAAGTACAATTCCCAAGTTCTATGCTGAAAGTTATTTAGACCTCTGTATTTTTATTGTGGTTCTCTGTTTTATAGTTTATAAATGAATTTTAAATAAGGCATATGCTACCTACACCCAGGGTGGAATAGCAAATGGTAGACATTAGCTCCAAGGTGTCCGTAACCAACAATCCCAACATTTTGCACTTGGTGTATGAATAGCCTGTGTGGCTATTTACACCCTCATGGCAAAGCCAAACCATAATCCTCCCCTAAACCTAACAAAGTAGTTTTGTTGTCTACACCTAACCAAACTGCGACTGAAAAGTGAAAATGATCATGACTGTAACTAACTGGCACCACTGAAGTAATTTCACACGACTGTCAAGTTGTAGTTGCACAGGGCACTCTCCCGCAGGATAGCCCAGCGTTTCACCCATTCATCCACTGCAGCCTCTTATTTTTCTTATTTGCTCTTTATAGGCAAAATAAGGGGGTCTGGGGTGTATAGCTGCATTGCTGCTATGTATATGTGTATATAATATTTATGACCTTCCCAAATAGAATTTAAGACAGTTTAATACATCTTTGTAGTAAATGTGGATTTAAGAATTTTTAAGACTTCTTAAAAGGGCGTGCAGGCATCCTGCATGCCTGCATATACAAATTTCCGGTAGAATACATAGTAATTGACAAATGAAAATCAGATTTTTTCCTTAGCTGCTGAGACAAGTAGGTGTAGATAGGACAGACAATGCATCTCTTTCTAAACATGAGAAGAGGGTTGTGGGAGCTGTGTGAATAATTGCAGCTAAGGTGTGAAATCTCAATGCATTAAAAATGGTTGTATCAACAAAAATACAGGATAAAAAAAATCTTATTTTATGATCAACTACATCAGCAGACAAAGATTTAGATTAGATTCTTGAGAGCTCTGACTGTTTGATTGCTCAGCTACTGTAAACAGATGTAAAGCCTCTTTTTTTCAGCCATTTTTGCCTCTATTATAGAGGGCAGCTGAAGACTTGACAGAAAATTGGAGAGAGCTAGGGGGGATAACTCACAGTAAAAGGCTGTAAGCTGGAATTGAACCAAGGCTGCTGCAGAGGACTGTTAGCCTCAGTACATGGGGTACAAGCTCTACCAACTGCCATCAGGGCTCCTCCAGATGTTAAGTTTCAGTATTATTCACATAGATTTACACTAACAGTAAGTACAGTAAGTAAATTAATCAGAACAAGGGCAGTGTGTAATAGAAGTGAAGCAACACACATTTTGGCATATCAAAAATGGTATGATGATCCCTGCTCCTTCTCCCCGGACTTATTAACTGTGAAACAAAGCATTTAATTCTTTTGTACTACTTGGCCAATCAAGGCAAGTGAGTAATCCATATTTTAGAACCCTCATTATATCTTTTTGTACCAAAATGCAGGTTTTTAAACACAGGTAAACTCGCTAAAAAAAAACCCAACCTTGTCTTTGCCTTTCTGTTTTTGTTGTTTTTTTTTCTTCTTATGTGTCACATGGAAAAAGGGCAGAAGAGTTGCACAAGTTACCAACAGAGGTGACAAGCCTTCATTGCCTCCACTGGATAAGGGGCCAAAAGCCAGACATGACTGTTTTTTTTGTCCAGTATAAAAGGGGCTTTGGTGCGCACAGTGTACTCACATTGTTTTGCAGGCTGCACTGAAGGCGCTCCACCAAGGATCACTTTCCTCTGTCGAAGTCACAGTCTGGTTCATATGTTTCTGCAATGGATGGCAGCTAATTTAAACTAATTGACAACAGAAACCAACAGCACTTTTATAATTAAGTACTGAGTGTATGTCCACTGACCTGAGCAAATTCATAAGTGACATCTTCTCCTGCTTCTTTACACCACGCTTTGATCTGTCTTTCAAACTCCTGGTAGGATGATAATAATTTATAAGTTAGTATAGAGATAATATTGAGCTGGAGGGTCAGACACTCTGAATCAATAAACTGGCCTTGGACTTATTTCACTCCTGTCAAGAGCTATAACCAATAATTTATTTAGAAGTTATCTCTTCAACCTTACAGTACAATAATTTGTGCAATAACTCCACTGCATTTATACTGTACGCTTCAATTAACACTCATGAACATGTATAATATTCTTGCATTTTAATATACCTATTTATAGACCCATTTTCAGCTTTATTGTTTATTTACACAGTTGTTATATATTGCATTATACATATTTTAACACAGTTCTTATTTAGATTTTCTTTTGTTATAATTCTCTATGCTGATGACAATGATACATGATACAGACATGCACGCTTACACTTACCTGTAGATTTACGGTAGGTGGTATTCTCAGGTCAAAGCTGACGTCCATTTCAGCTGGGATGACATTGTAGGCCACGCCTCCTTTAACCATGGTCATGTTCACTGTGGTGACATCACCGAGTGTGAAACACTCACTGGTATTTAGTCTGAAATACACACACACAGTATTTTTGCAAGGCCAACACTGAAAACTAATTTGACTTTAAAATCAAAGAAATCTACATCAAATCTGTTATTCTTGGTACCAAAGAACTAATTAGCAACTTGCTGTATCTGCTCATATTAATTTATGTCTCTGGGACACAAACACAACACACGATCCACATACCATTTCTTTTAAATGACCAGGAGGCAAATTCATGAAATTTCTTACAATGTCTTTACACATCCATGTTTTCTCACTAGTTCCCTGGTGAGGATTATATAATTTGGTACTCATTACAAGGAATATAGAAGCAATGTTCTAAAAGAAGTATTTTAGTTAGAGCTTAGTTGGTTGTGTTGCGTTCAGAATTTCCAAGGAAGTTTCCTGGGAAAAAAAAGAAAACTATAAATGGGCTTAAGCACAGGTGGCAGATTGGACTGCATTCTTTCACTGGCTTTGAACATGAATGAAGCATTTTTACTACATATATGGTTCATTAAAACATCTCAGTACTGTTAGATTAGTTGGAATGATAATTTTTGCATCACAATTTTCATGTTCATTGAAAAAAAAATCATGAGGTGACATGTTTTCTTTCATCTGGAGAATAGGATTTGCAGGCCAGAGCATCTCTGCAGTAGTGCAGTACTTCATTAAAATGCTGTTTGGTCACACATACCCTTGATCAAAAAATTGCAGCTCTGCAATTTGGATATTGCACTTGAACATACTGTGATTTCAATAATATTTCAATTAATTGCGCAGAACCTTGTGCACACTTGCTATAGTCACAATGTAAATTTTAAGATGCTTTCAACATATTTGAATCTACTATATGGCAAGTGGCATAGAGGGGAACTTTAATAATGGGAATTCATGCAGGGACTTGATATGGATACGTCAGAGAGTTAGGAAGGAAGTTGCCGAACTTGACTACACGTAACATGAAGAAAACTTAATACACTACCTTGTCTGTGAACATAATTTCTGTCTTGAGTTAATTCAGCTAGATTTTCATCTGCAATGAGGGTTATTTAATAATGAAGACAACAATTCCCATGATCCC
This sequence comes from Lutjanus campechanus, assembly GCA_027495735.1. NCBI lineage: Eukaryota > Metazoa > Chordata > Actinopteri > Lutjaniformes > Lutjanidae > Lutjanus > Lutjanus campechanus. The sequence continues at coordinate 38,612 of JAJHUR010097031.1, forward strand.
ACACTTCTGATGTCATCAAATGCTGTCTTTTGTTATTGTTTTAATGTGAGAGAGACCCCTATAGGCAGAGCTTGCATGTTGTGAATTTAAACGTCACATTAGGAGAATAACTGCACAAAGCTGATTGTGTGTTATGTTATAAATATGCCAAACTCAAATCCAAAGTGTGTGTTAATGAGAAAATCTGTCTTGCCATATACATTCAGAAGTTTAAGATGTTTCCTCTCACCTATGTTTCTCCTTCTCTCTGAAGTCCAGGAAGGAGTTCATGACGTGCCGCTGAGAAGGAAAAGAAAGAATGGTCACTGACAGTCCTTTTCAGCCCTTGTAAGATCAGGTTTTTGTGTCAACAGTTTTAGGAACCAGATGCATGACATTGACACTTACCAGTTTCTCAGCAGCTGTGTTCTCTACAAACCTGGAGCCATGACCTGGACTGCCTGGGCAGTGGACTGTGATCCCTGAAGAGAAGAAGTAATTCTGCTTAATACAAGATCAACTTCACCACATCAAGTCCACCAGTAGTCAAGTAAGATGGTGGAAGTCTTCTACTGTATGTATTTTCTACTCACACCAGGGGTTCCTCTCTCCATAGAACACAGTGAAGGCTTCATCAGGGTTGGCCAGACCTACAAAACAAATGCAGACAAATAAAACACTTTTAACATTAAGTCTAGCACACAAATATAACTATAAAAAAAGGACAAACTTTGAGACAAAGGACAGAAGTTGATGAAGCAACTACACCACATGAAAACTTATGAACCTCCATAACCTGAATCCAGCAAACATTTGCTTATGACTTCAAAATCAATAAAGAAACTGGGCAAAGTGAGTGATGTACTCTTTAAACATGACCTAATTTGCTTTTCTGGTTTTATGTTTTTGTTGTTTTTATTTTGTCTTATGCTTTTTTGCTTTTATTGTGTTGGTTTTCTGCTATATTTAATTGTACTCTTACAATACTCTCTTAAAATAAGTTTGGCTTGAATTAGAAATATACTTAATACCTAATGACCACCACCTAATGATTACTCTCTCTGATTCTGTACACATCAGATCAAATCAAATACTGGCTACCACTGTGCAGGCAGATTCATTTCAGACACAGCAAACATTAGCCTCAGAGAATTGAATATAAATCTGTGCAAGTACTGACATTATGGACATCTCACAGACATAAATGTATTCCTATTGCAAATTCCAATAAATTGTCTCAATGACATCGTTCAAACATCCATAAATATCAGCTCACAGTGAAGTCTTTACCTGTTCCTATTGTAGTTAGGACAACAAACAAAATATAAGCATTGCTGTTTTATGAAAAGGTTTTTATGGAGCACTCCAGGGGTGAAGATGCTGACCATGAACTGCACTTTTCAGGCTTTTAAGTCCAGCTGGGAGTCTTTGTTGCATCTCTCCCTATTGTCTGTTATATACATAAACATTATAATCCTTTTTGTGGCAGTTTAAGATTATCAAAGAAAATGTGACAGATCATAGCTATAAAGATTTGAAGTCATATCGTCCTGCCTTAGTTGAGTGTATTTTTATCACCCAGAAGAAAGTGATTATGCCTGACAAGATGTCTTGATATGGGAATAGGATGGTGGCAAAGGATGCCAGAACATGAAGTGAAGTGATGCTTCCTTCTCTGAATCTTTCATTTCACCTTGGAGGGAATTACACAAAATATCAAATATTAATTCCAACAGTGACTTACTGGTAATGTAGCATGAAGCAAATGTGTTGTTGCTATAGTAACCTGCAGTTTAATATACTGCACCCTGCACAATGATCCAGAGTGATAATAATACTATTGGCAGGAATGTTTTGAGGTGTCATGATGCACAATTTTAACAGACAGCTGCCAGCCAAACAGAAAAGTGGCTCTTCTGTGGTTATAGTATAAACTCAGTAACTGACTTCAAGTTATTCAGTGGCCTTCAGGGTTCAGCTTCTTATTCATTAACTTTCAGAAGATGTTGCAAACGGTTATTTATTTACCTTCATCGAGTGCAAAGCCAATGTTTAGTTTTTGAAACTCTGGATGCTTCACAAATGTTTCCATTCCCTTGTGACCTCCAACTTCTTCATCTGAAAAGAAAGAGGAAAGACTTGCTGGTCAGACTTCACCTTTAATTTTGACTGAGCTGATGTTGGCCGGTGGCTGGGAGAAACACTGCTGTCTGGTGCTGGTCTTTGGTAATGGAGAAGTTATTTTTATAGCATGTTTCATCGCCATGTTTAGTACATTATTAAAGTTCCCCTCCAGATATGTTTTTGCTATGACTAATATTTTGTTTAACATGGTTTTCCCACATAAAAAAGTGAAAAAAAGGAAAAGAGGCTTGAAGCACATCTACTCTTTCTTCCTCAATGAGAAATTCCAGACCTGGCTTGAACTGGCTAGACTGACCAGTCAAAGTGCCCTGTGCATCAAGATGGCTAATGTTAGCATGAAAGGAAATATCTGAGAGGCTCAGCCATACATGAGGAGTCAGTTGTGCACCAAAATCGGCAACTAGCAGGTGTATCTGAATGGTGAGAGTTAGCATCTTTTTTTTTTTTTTTTTGCTGTTTGTTAGCTTTTTAGCTTGTAACTGGCAGTGGCTGACACAGTTAATGCCAACTCTCACTCTTGTTATGACCCGGATCACAAGGGACTTTGTATTGTATGGCAATATGTTTATTCTTGGTTCCCCCCTCCTAGCCGGAGGGTGGTGCTGTTCTGTTGTTTTTATTTTTTCACAAGTATGGGTGTCGGCTGATGATTGGCTCGGAGACTGAGGCCGCCTACTTTAAAATGGCACCTGCCAGTATCAGCGTCACTCCTCTATTTCATAAATCCCAACCAGACCGTGCCATGCCATCCAAACCATTCCGATTGTGCTGTGCTGTTTCGTGAAAGCTGGTGCTGTGATTAACTTATTGCACCTTCTCAACATGTAAATACCTTCTAAAAAAAAGTCCTGTAGCCCTTTTTACAGAGATCCTGTAATAGTGGCACAACAAAGGCTCTACTCCACACCACCATTGTGTTTTTACACTGAACCAAGCAGCACCAGAATAAAGTTGCCCCAGCATGTCATTTTGTACAGCGTGCCAGCTTTGTTGGATCAGAAGGGGCGTGACATAACACAACAAGGTACCGGTCAACAAGGGATTCTGTCTGTTATCAAAAATAAAGCTGCTAAGCTCATAGATTTACAACATAAAACTTTTTATGTATTCCTGCATAAACAGAGTGTTGCCTCTTCTTGTGCGATAATCTGTGGGGAGAGATTTCTCTCCTCTTGCCTGTGTGTGTGTGTGTGTGTGTGTGTGTGTCTGTTTAGTGTACATAGTGCTGAGTCAGCACTGCAGAAAGTGTCCTCTCGTCTCTCACCCTCCCTCTGCTTAAAAACAGCAGAGAAATATGTGTAATCAGTTCTTAATTTGAAGAGCACAGCATTGAACATGTAATGCAGCAGCATCCTGTCCTGCCATGCCAGCTCATGCTTTCACACAGACATCAGCTCATCTCTGTTACTACCCTCCTTGGCAGATCAGAGGTAGAATGAAAATGACCTCAATTCCGCCTCCATTTCTTTTACACAGACGGCGAAGCAAAATAAAGGTGCAACATTCCCGCCTTGAACAAACTGTGTAAAAGGGGCTTGTACTGACAGGTTTGCCCAGCGCTACAGGTTTCTGGTTTCTTTGCCTGCATAAAGCGTATTAGACAGCAATTGCCTTTTTGAAATTGTTTTGTACCAAATCCCACCCCCCCCAAGAGGTGTGGTAATTGATCAAACAAGTGTGTCATGCTGTCAGAACAAACTACTTACCAGGAACAAACATTAAGTGCACAGTGCGCATCAGTTTCCGTCCCTCTGCTTTAAGTCTTCTGACTGCCTGGATGTACCTGCATAGAACAAAAGAAGACACGGCAGAGTTATGACAGAAATAAGAAATGGAGTCTGAACTGGCAGTATGCAGGTTGGGTGGGTGGGTGTTAAAACAGGTGTTACACATAGAACATAATTAAAAGTGAAGGTCACAACAACTAGAGCACAAATCCTGTTTAATAAAACAAGTTATCAAGGCAGTTTATACCCACTGTATAGTTACACATTTCATGTCCTGTGATCCCCGGGCATAAATGTTGCCCTCTGCATCTTTGAAAGCACTGAAAGCATCGTATTTCCAATGTTCCTGGAGAAGAGATTGATATCAAATCTATTTTTTTCATGTGTATTACAGATAATAACAGGATTGTAACGCCATAAACAGAAACAGAGGCCATACCTGGAAAACAGGTACAACATCTGTGTGGGAATTCAGTAAGATGGATTTCAAGGTTGGGTTCGTCCCTTCCCATGTCATGATCGACACAACTCTGCCTGGACAAACCTAAAGGGAGAGGGAACAGCAGATAGGGCCCGCTGTATTACTAATTATTGTACTGAATTTACATCATGTGCGGAGACATTTGCTACATGGATCAAATTAGCATCGCTGGTACGCACCTCAATCTTTTTCATGGGCAGCCCAAGCTCCTCCGCCATCCTGTCCAGGAACCGAAGAGCAATATCTGTAAATGAATTAACAAACAGCATAGCAGTCTGTTTAAATATTAATAATTGTGTCAAACTTCCCAGAACACTAGACAGTCATAATTACTGGTTATGCTGCTGGTTGTGGCAGTACTGTGTACAGGCTTGCTCTTCTTACAATGGCTTGGAATCAGTTGTTAAATCACCTAAATCTTTTGGAACTGGTCCCATTGATCACTTCTAAAGTGATTCTGAAGAACTTGAAAACTAGCACGTTTGGCTGTAGATGGTTTTAATGTTTTGATATTGTATAATTCTGTAATTTGTTCTTTGTTTTCATTTTATTTTGCTTTATGTTTGTCTTATGTGCAACGGCGCCTGTCTTGGCCTGGACATGGCCTGGATTTTTAATCTCTTAAAATCAGTCTTTCACTCCTGATGAATTAAGTATCAGTTTTCATGCCATGATACGATTTTGATTCGATTCAATTCAGGGGTCTGCAATCGATATCATACTGTATGTCATTCAGTTCAGCTGAATATATCATTCAGTTACATTCATGTCAACTCACAAAAAGCAACAAAATTATGTTACGATTATTATATTAAATTACAATTTAATAAATAAACTTCCAGACATTTGTGACACAGACATGTCATGGGAATTTCTAAATTGAGTTGAAATTGATTGATCATATTGGATCATTGAACACTGAATCAATATATCAATCCAGATCAATGTATCGTTACACCCCTAGAAAGAAGTAGCCTTGAGGTCCATTACCCAGCCGCTCTCCTTGGCTCTCACAACTAGGGGATCCCAATTTGATTGAATTTACGTGTCCACACTGGATAACGTATGTTATGGTACACTGCTTTGAAAATGTGCATGACTTCGTCAGACAACACAGAATGACATATGAGTTCTGCTGCCTTCAGATGGCTTTAGAAATCTAATAAATCTATCTATGTAATAAACTATACAAGAAAGCTGTCATAAATCCCACTGGCAGTTTTGGAGGTAGGCCATTAACCTAAGCCTGCACAGACTCAAATTCAAATATTATTTCTGATATTTTTTGACATTTCTATTGTCTGGAAAATTTTGTCAAACAATTACAGGAAAATAAAGCAGTCACGTTGCTTTGCCACACACCCAAGTGAGCCACTCCCATCAGTGCTGGCAAGTTCTGGTTAGACCACAAAATCCTGGTAAGTTTCCAAGGCGTAACAGTTTTCAGAGTGTGTCTATTAATGAGCACCAGCCACCAGACATGTCTTGTATTGTTCAAATCTGTAATCTTTTAGCCTTCAAAATCTATTTTCACTTTGTCTTTGCTCCTCTCCTATGGTCTGTAGATAGCATTTGCATTGGACATGACCCACCTGTTTGTTCTGTTGCCAAACAGGTGGAACTATAGTGGTAATTACTCATTCAATTCATCTTTCAATATGTGAGTCAGTGACAGTGTTGTCTTTTTGTTCACCAGGTAAAAATGTTAATTAAAAAATAAATAAAGTTAAAAATGCACATTTATTGTCTATTTAACAGTAAACTAATATATACTGCATAGTATAATGTAGACTACTCAGACTTAGCATGTTTTATGTCATTGCAATGAACCATTCTATGTAGCAACTATATTCATGTGTCATGTGGTCTGTTTCTCAACAAACTAAAACTCAGATTTTGATTTAAAAATAAACTATTTTTCTAAACAAAGTAATATTCTAACAAGTCTCGCTGAACACTCTGACCTGTTAAATTTTGATAACAAGTTTCTTTGCAACTTCTTCTGTGATCGGTGGGCACATGTCACTCATTTTGCTCCGATAACTCAAAATGTGAAAATCAGATCAGATTGGCTTACAATAAAAAAACAAAAAAAAAAACAGGGACGTTTACCCTATATTGATATCAACTAGACATGGGCTTAGAAACTGGGATATTGTTATATCGTGATATGGCATAAGTGTTGTCTTTTCCTGGTTTTATAGGCTACATTACAGTAAAGTGATGTAATATTCTAATCTGACCACAATACTGATGATTATTTATCAGAAATCTTATTGATTTTGTCCACATCACCCAGCCCTAACTAATGCAATTAACACCACCCAAGAGGGCACTTGTCAAGTCTGAGGGCAAAAGGACAGGGGCTTAAGCCCCCTTTGCTCAACCAGGTACTTTCTCATGAGGAAGTGAGGCCAGCCTTCCTGCAGACAAAGTAACCTCAGCTACCACAATCTTACTACAGGTGAGGTGAGGTGAGGTAGAGTGAGAGCCTTGTTCAGCAGTTCGGCTTTATTTTCAAGACCACAAGCTTCATACATAACTTTTAGTATTTAATGTCTAACAGATGCAGATAAGAATTGGACTTTGGTAAACCATGACACCTATTATGATACAAGTGATACAAGCAAGTACATTTGACACTTCATAGCTAGAAGCCTTGAATTAATTTCATCAACAGTGATAGTATTTGAAGTGAAATAATACCAACATAAAAATACATATTACATATAAGTGTATACATATTGTGCATTTTCCAACAGCTGTTTTAATTTTGGACCCCACCAAACTGTGTTAAACCCACAAAGATAAATGCCAAAAAAATCCACTGGTGACATTTCCAAAGGACATTGCTTGATTTCAGTGTAATGTGAACAGGATATAATCTCACCGTAGTCTGGATCTGGGTGGACAGTTCTGAGGCGGAGGTACTCTCTGAACAGACTCACAGAGGGGTCCTCTCCTTCAGGAGAGCTCTGCCCTCCTCCAATACCTGGACCATCTTTGTCAGGCAGCATGGTGCGATTTATTTTCCTCCTCTGAGAACACAGAAATAAAACGACAGATTACAAACAGGCATTGTAACCGACCTGTCAGAATCACGCAAAAAATACCTACTAATCACTGAGTTTTGTTTTTTTTTAATGTGGCGGAGCTGTTTTATTTAAACCCAAAGAGCGAACCACACAGTCTAAACTAACGCTAGCACCAGATATGGCTGTTGTCCGTTAGGTGCCTGCAGGCCAGCAGCCTGATATCACCGTTAACGTTAGCCGTCGGTACCTGTTGTATTGTAAGCTCCACTGCTGCGGGGCTAATTTTATGCTCTAACAGCTAGCTAGCCTACTAGTTAGCGTTAACTTATTAATGTCTCTTTAGCGACCCGTAGTAGAAGCTATGGCTGCGTCTGAACCATTAGTTCACCAGCTAAGAGTGGTGGTAACGCTAGTATACAGGCATTACAGGACACCGAACTACGTAGATGTACTACATGATTATTTACTAGCTATAGTTACTACTGTCAGCACTCACCCTGAATCGTTACAGTGAACTTGCTCGCCAGGTGCTGCAGACTCGCTGCTGCTGCTGTGTCAGCCGACTGCCGCTGATTGGGCCTGTTCCTGTCCTTCAAAATAAAAGACCTGTGGCCAGAATTACAGTTAAAGGGGCAGTTCACACCAAAGTCCAAAATATTTTTCCTCCTGTCTGCAGTCATGTAGTGCCTTCTTGTGATATTGGAATGATGGGAATAATGATTTCCCGACTGGAAAAATTCACTGTATTAAGTTTTAACCGTTAGTTGCTGTTAACACAGAGTGACCAAGGTAAATTATTAGAAATGTTATTTATTAGCATTAACCCTGAGAACAAGTCCCCTCCAGTACTACTAGTACCCTCTATTCTGAGCAGCATTAATGTAATCTACTTAGTTACCTTTAAAATCATAATTGAGTAATAAGTACAATTTGAACTAATATCCAAACCTTTCATCTGTATTTTTGTAGCCAATAAGGTTATCTGATAACAAACATGCCAATGAAAAAAAGGCATACTAATAACAAAAAAACAAAAATCTGCAGCGGGCACAGGTTTGGAGAGGTGATCATGACCCCTGACCAGAACAGCACAGGAGTTGGGAGTAGGGATGTCCCTGATTAATCATTAATCAATTAATCACTGTTAAGAATTTAAATGAATAAAAATGTGAAAATTGCTGATTAATTGATAGTCTAGAAATGGCAGTAACTGTGAGACATTCGACATTATTTGTCTAGTGGAGGCATTTGTTGAATAATTACATTCGTTTTCTGTTTTACTAGTTATTAATAATTAATCAATTACAAAATTGTTATCATTCTCAGCTGTACTGAAAATGCACAAAATTCACAGACTAAAGATTTGGAAACAGAAACCCCTGACTGGATGTCTGCTATCGATATGAAACATAAACGATTAAGAAGTAACTAATACTCTGACATGTTTTTGAGAAGAATACTTTGTAATTTTATAAGTATCATTTAACACCAGTACTTTTACGTTTAATTGAATAATAATTTAGTAATGTAACAGTATTTGTACTTGAGTACAGATTTTCATTTCCTCTTCGACCACCAGTCATAGATGTAATTTACACTGGGGAGGCATGAAGATTGAATATTATTTCAACAAACATGCATAAGCATGCATAGCGTATGTGTGTGTGTGTGTGTGTGTGTGTGTGTGTGTGTGTGTGTGTGTGTGTGTGTGTGTCATCACCATGCAAACTACAGGGCAATAGTTGGAAATAAAGAATTATTTGATTTCATTATATAGGCTATATTATGGTATCAAAAATGAGAAATCTCTAAACTATGAAAAATTAACTTTTTTTTTAATAGTTATACATCAGTGCTGTGGTGTAAGGTGACTATGATGGGCCCCAGTGCAAGCTATTATGACAGGCTCTAGTTCCTGTAGTTTATGTATTATCTTGTTAAATGATCAAATAGAGACTTGACATTAGACATCGCAACATCACAACATAGATATTACCCAGTAAACGTCACTGCATATCTGTTTATGGCAAATATATATTATATGTACTGTATACCATATACAGTATGTGTATATACATATACATAACACTGTATAATACAGTAGCCTACTGTATATATACCAAAGAAAAAAAGAAATGATTCCTTTAAATTTTTTATAGTTTGTATGTTTTATGTTTTAAAAAAAAAAAAAAGCAGATCATTTTGCTAATAATACATCGCTACTAGCTATTTTACTAAAGTCAAACTTCTGGCGTATCCATTGGCCATGTATTTATTTGATTAATTACAAATAATGCACAAAACATGAATGGGAGTTGACAGGCTGAATGACAGGGAAATGATAAAAGTATTATTTAACAAAAAAAAAAAAAAGACGAGAAACCAGAGCTCATTGACTACATAGCCTCCTGTTGTCTGTAGATTTTAACTTACCCTTATTACACAAACTCTGTGGGAAAGACTGAAGTTTCACAGCGCTGTTCTGGGTCCAAAGACTGAAGATACAACCCTACACAATCCCAAAACCAAAGGTAACCGTCTTGTTTTGTGTGACTTACCTAAACTCCTCATTAACCTAAGGGCGTCATTTGAACAGTACTAACCAACCAAACCACTCAAGGCAACGACACTAGCCAGAGGCAGACTGGGCCAGTTCATTATGTCAACATGCAAGAATAAACGAATGGCACACTGGACGTGCTCTGCAGGTGTAGCCAGTAAGAAAATTAAATGGACAGTTCACCTACAAATCAACGACATATTTTTCCTTTTATCTGTGGTGCTGTTTATCTATCTTGACAGTTTTGGTGTGGGTGGGTGCCTTTTGGAGATATCAGCCATAAAGATGTCTTGCCTCCTCTCAATTTCATGTCAGAACAGCTACGGTTTACTTTCTTCATACTGGAAAGAAAGTAGTTTCTACATGAAATTGCTCACAAGAAGGTCAGTGGATTAGTTTGAGTAACTGAGTCATGATTTGTGGAAAGAGACACTGCCGTTGCATTTTCACAAGCCAAGTGTCATTTAGTCTCATTATACTGGAGAGAATGCAGATGTCTCTACAGACAATATCTCCAAAACTCTGCAGTTCACAACAAAACTAGATGGAACACCACAAATAAGAGGGAAAATATGTATTTTTGATTTGGGGGTGAACTCTTAAGAAAAAGTAAAAAGTTACTTGTTCAATGTGCTTGTTTATCTGTCACAACTATATTTGGCCGCTTGTTCAGGTCACCAGGCAAAAGTGTTAAAACTGCTATAACAGAAAAGTAATGGGATGCAACTTCATCTTTACAGCATCAGTACTGTAAAGATGAAGTAATATTAATAAAAACTGTTTGTTTGTTTACTTTACTTATTTATAAGACAAAAATATTCATATATATATTCTGCTTTTATTTAGACTTTTAGCATTAATTATTTATTTACACAAATTTTCCTTTCCACAAACAATTTTATAGACCTATCATATTCAAGTTCCAGGCTAGACCTTTTATTGTACTTTTTATGTTTTTAATTAGGCCTATATTCTCCATTATTTATATCATCTGTGCATTTTTATAGTATATTATTTAAAATAATCAGAAACCACATTTTATTTTTTGCGTGCAATAAAATGAAGCACATGTTCTTGGTGTGTGTGTGTATGTATGTGTGTAATGAGTATTCTATGCCAACATGGTGCAAGTATTTTTAAGTGTAAATATTTAAAAAAAGACTACATCGAGTTATTCTCCAGAATGTTTTCTATCTTGTAAGGGGTCAATGGTCAAGGAAAAATTGATTTAGCAGTCAACCATTTTGCAGTATGAGGGGTGAAGGGAGTATCTACGTCCTTAATGTAAGCCTAAACTGCAACAGCACAATGTAGAAGTGTTATAGTCCTTCATTCAAAATGTTACTTAAAAGTAAAAAACAATACACAACGTAAAAGTACTACTGTCAGAGTGTAAATGTATTATTCAATATTTGCTCATGCACTAACGTGTGCAGTATTTTAATGTGGTTCTCGAGACAATTTTAACTACTTTTGGTTAGTCTGACCTTCAACAATGCATCATATTTTGTAAACTGGTCATATTTTTGCATGTAAAATCTTCCCACAATCTGAAAAGTAACTATAGCAGATAAATGCCAGGTAGATGTATCAGAGTAAAAAGCATGAAACTGTAAAAGAAGCACAATATTTGCCTCTGGAATTCTATGCAATTCAAGCATTAAGTAGCTTAAAATGGAAATACTCAAGAAAAGAACATGGATCTTTCAGTGTATTTACATACAGCACTTCATGTATTTGTTCTCAAAATAAGCAAATTAAAGGAAATTTTCACCAGTTCCAAAAAGTGCAAGAGGTGGGTGTAAAAAGTGGTGTCAGAAACTCTCCAAGAACTTTCACAAAAGTCACCAAAAGACAGTAGTTTGATAACCTTACACACACCTTCAGTTCCCAAACCATAGCATTTTATCAACTGAAACATACAAAACACACAATTTTTGCTTTTATTTTAAGCTATGCATATATCTTATTTTAAGTTTGTTTTTTGCATGATTGTCCAAACGTATTGCAAATATATTACATACAACTTTATAATTATTATATAAATAAATGTGACCTATTTTCTTTCACCATTTTTATGGTCTATATTCTTTTATACATTTTTTATTACAGCGTGTATTAACTGTTTTGCCTTTGTTGAGAACAGCATGGGTTTTCTTGGAAGCTGGAATGGTGGTTAGATCATCATCATATACAAACATGAGGCGAACAGAAGCTATTTAAACACAGGTTGCTGCTACATTTGCATATTTACAGAAACCTACATGTCACCTACAAAAATGGTAACAGCGAAGCAAACACATTCCATGTTTTTACATGCAGAGAGAGACATGAAACACATGAAACAAACCTCATCACTATAATACAAGTCTTAAGCTATTTTTTTTAAAACCAGCTGAGGTGAACTTGTCTCATATTTTTTGGATGACACTATGGGAAAGTGGAAAAAAATGATACATTTATAATGGAAACATCTGAAATACGGTTTTGATAACTGACACAACAAGATTATACATGCCATTTTCCATGTATTAAAACCTACTCCCATGCCAATTTTCTTTGCTTCAGGTGATGATAATATGAGAACAGTGTTAATCTTAGTACCTTTTAGCAAATTTGTCACCATATTAAACCACTGATTAGATGTCTAGTGTTCCTCTATTTATATTTTGCTCTTCTTTCTCTTTCTGTCTTTCCTTCCATCTTTCACCCTCCTCTTCCTCTGCCACACGTCTCACTTGAGTTTGCTGAGGAAATCGATCAATCCTTGGTGAAATTCTCGGGGTTTGTCCATGTAGCAGGCATGGCGGGCTCCCTCCAACTTTAGCACAAAGTGATGTGGAAGTTGTATGAGGTTCTTGTGGGACTGGGCACCCAGGTTTGTGTCCAGGGCTCCAAACACAATGAGAGTGGGAGTCTGAAAAAAGCACACACGATTGAGAAGAGTATGAGACAATACAGTGTCAAAAAAAAGAAAAAGATGTTCACACATGCATACACCAATACCAGCGTGCAGTGGTTAAAGGTGGGATAAGCGATTCTGGAGAAAGATTTTTGAGTCTCATTCCGAGGTAGTCAAATAGTGATGCTTTGGGTTGATTGTTGAGTCTCAGTGTTTTGTTGAGTGGCGCAGTCTGAGCCACCAACCCAAAACACCTGTATATGAATACCTGGGAATGAGACTCAACAATCAACTAGAGTTGCTTACCCCACCTTAAGATCTACTTTCAAATACAACTGCAACTTTTGATTTTTCTTCCACTTTACATGATCTGTTTTTGATCGGTCAGGCAGTCCTCCACAGACCATCTCCAAGAGACACAAAATTCAGCAGTGAAACCGTTAAAAATACTAGTCATCAGTTATACATCATCCTACTTCTTGCCTCTCTTGTTTCAGTAAAACACAGAACAAATTTCAATTCCCTTTCCCCTCAAGCGTCCAGTCTACATATGAGTCTGCGTGGTCACAACGATTAGGCCGGTATGTGGATGGCTGCACAGAGCCTGTGTATGCACCATCTGATGACAAAAATTACGTCACACAGAACCCAGCGGACCCTCATGCACTTACCAGCTTAACTGAATGTTACTGAGTGTTACATATATAAAACTATTATATTATTATTTTTTTCCTTTTGGTTCATCAGTCATTCAGCCCATCATAAGTTACAATAAGTAAAAGTAGTTGTCTTACCAGCTGTCAGCAGCAATCATTTACATTCATGAAGTCATAACCAGCAAATGTATGGCCATTTTAAATGGCTCAATCAGTAAAGTATTCATCAGTTAGTAACACAAAAGATTTATTGCTGAAACAGTTAAATATTGAATCAATTAGTCAAGTGACAGAAAATTAACCAGACACTATTATCATGATGAATTAATCATCTAAGTAGTTTTATTTTGTTGTGGAAAAAAAGGAAAAGGATTTGGTCCTTCCTGGTTGTCTTATGAGATAGTAATCTAAAGATCTTTGGGTTTTAGACTATTAGTTGGACAAAACAAGTAATGTAAAAAAGTCACCTTGGACTCAGAGCTGTATAACCTGCACTGGTATTTGAAGAGACGTGTTAAATATGTAAGGCCCAGAGGGAAATTCTTTTAACCTCTTCTACCTTACCCCTGGGGGGCGGGGGGGCAGCAGGTTGACAGTCTATAGAAGTGGTAAACATCATCTGAAATGCTCTGAACCTGAAGATTAATTTGACGTGCAGCTCAGCGCTCTGTGTAAAGATATTCTAATCAAACATCTGTAATAAACATTGTGTCGTGAATTTCTTCAGAATTTCATCACTATGAGCAACTGTTAGGCTTTATGAATAAAGCAACAGCAGTTCAATAAGGGTCCACAGTTCACTGATGTCCAAGAGCCCCCTAGTGGGTTCATCTGGTCATGCCTTGGTGGTATGTACTCCCCATTAAAGGCACAGTTCATCCAGAGATGAAACTTTAATCCTGATGTCACCAGTGAAGTTTGTTTACTCACATGTTTCACAACAACACGTCATGTCTGCTTTGCCACTTGAATATATTAATCACCACAATCTTAATGTCCCTCACCTGAATATTTTGGTACTGCTGTGGAGTGTAACTTCGGGTACCGACTGGTGCTATGGGGATGAAGCCATGTAGCTGAGCGTTGTTCTTCATGAGAAAGGGGATGGAGTAATGTCCACTCATAGAGGGGCTCAAAAGCACTGCTGCCCTGACGCCCAAAGACTCCATGAACCTTGAAAGAAGGTCTACCCGATTCTGGTCGGTCTTCAGAGCCTCTGAGTCTGGCGATTTTCCGTACCCTCCAAGAAGAAGAAGATGAAAATTTAGTGGAATAAAGCACATGGGCTGATTAGACCTCTGTATGATTGATATGCGGTGGAGCTGTGCTGAGAATTGGCAGAGGTCGGCAAACTCTGTGTACTAATTACGCTGCTTGTGTCAACCCAAATTTAAGCCTTGTTTGATTTGATATATTTTGATATCAGAATATATATTATAATTCATACACTGTGACAAATACATATTAATCGAAAATCCAAGTTCGAAGATAGCGATGCACACCACAGATAACTAAGGTACCCTGCAGCACACATAAGCTACATAAAAACAATACATCTTTACATATAAAACTACACAGCAAAGAACAAAACACCACTTGTACCAACAGCATAGCAAACATGACAACCCAGTTTGAACACCGCAAACCCAGCGTATACTGCTGTATTTCTACTTTTAAGAATATATAAATAAATTATTTGTTTTTTCATCTCAGTGACAGTGAACTATCATTCATAACACATAACACATTTCTGTGGTTTGATAAACTCAGAACACATATTTATTATTGCTTTACGCAGGCTAATAATGGCATAGCAAAAAAAGCAAACAAATTGAATTGTTCTTAAAAAATGAAAAGTCAAATCAAAGCCTGGTTTTGGAGAATCGCGACATCCTTAATACATATCATAATGAAAGTGACTGTGTAAAATATAGTTTTCGGTGACATCATCATCATTTTCTCTAACATTAGTGTTAATTATGTGCCTACCTGGCAGGTCCATTGCCAAGGCCTGATATCCATTGGTTGCCAGAAGGGCCATTGTACCAAGTTCTTCCCAGGTTTTGGATGTGAAAGCCTGTCCATGCAGAAGGACCACTTGCAGCCTGCAAAAAGAAATCACTTTGGTTTGACATCTTAACAGCAGGTTTGTCTTTTTTCTATAAATTGCACAGGCCTGGCAAATACAGCATGTTACAGCCGTGGGTCAGCAGCTAACAAGCACTTATCAAATGACCATCCTCGGTGTCTGCCGTGTTCATTCCCTTGGCATTAATAGTTACAAGGTACATTAGCTTCCAAAATGTCCAAAGTTGTGTCAGCTGACCTTGGCAGTATCTGTCGTCCAGCTGCGTCAACAGGTAAAGCTTCTCTGAAGAACAGTGGAGGGTCCCCAGGTAGCTGTCCAGTGCGGATGGACACGTTGATGGTTGGAAGCGCAGGAGGAGGGGTGCCCATCAGCCCCATTCTTTGAGCTTCAAGAGACGGCTCCATGCTGCCCTGGCGAATGGATGGCAGCAGCAGGTACAACAGTAACGTGGCCAACAACACCAGGCCCAGAACAACCAGACGATTACGCAAGAAGTTCATTTTGTCAAGATGAACGATCTAGAAGGAAACAGTAGACAATGCATTGTCTGAGAATCCTTCATACTGATATTGAACATTTTTAATTGTTTGACAGTGTCATCGAAGCTGCCCTCCCCTTCCATAAAGACTGTTGTGGTTCAATCAATGAATCTTTGGTTTCTAGATGTATTTATATAGTTTTAACCATCATTCCTATGACAGACTCATCAATTGCATGCTGAAATAATGTGGAGCAGCAACAAATGTTTCATATACACTAATGTTACCACATCTCCACACCGATGGATGATGGTACAACAGCCTCACCACCAAACACAAAACAATCTCCCCAATCTTTACTGTACACTCGGTCAGTGATCAGCAAAGCTATTCTGATCAAGGACCCCTCCGAGCCCCTCCACCAGTACTTACTACCATCAGGTCAGATGGTAGTAAGTACTTCGACAAAAAAAAACCTTTAATCCCTCTGTAATCATCAACTTCAACAGATTAAAACAGATACTGTACTCTGGTCTGTAGTTTTAACAGTTTTAGTTCTGTTATACATTTATGCGTGTTTTAAATTTGCATTATTTATATATTTTTTGAGCCTTGTTTTTTTGTGACAGACTATACAGTGGGGCAGCACAATTAATATAAGTATTATCAACACTGCAATATGGCCAAGTGTAATTATCCAGATCTCAGAAGCTAAGGTTATATTGTGTGACAAAACTACATTATATTGAATAATAATAATAATAATTGTAACATGATTTCTTTTACCATATAGCACAGCCTTACAACAATGTAGCAATGGACTTGATGAGGTTAATTTTTATTGTAACACATAGTAAAGATGGCCTAAACTACAAAAATAAGATGTGACTTGTAAATAAGTCTTTAAGTTTACTCAGCGCTGGGCAGTTCTATCTTGATTAGGTGGGCAGACAGGCATCAAAATCTGTGTATGAATCTTAAAGGGATAGTTCAACCAAAAATGAAAATTCAGTCATTATCTACTCACCCTCATGCTGACTGAAGGTTGTTAAAACACTGCTGGAGTTTCACAGGAAAACAGCGTTGCAGAATCTCCCAAACAATTTAAGTGAGTTTTCAAAAGGAGAAAACAACTGAAAGCAAACAAAGAAAAGAAAAATCATAAAATGCCTCCATGCTGCTCATCTGGTGTAATCCAAGTCTCCTAAAGCCCCAACATGCTGTTTACTTGTGCACATACGGCCACAGCACACACACCCAGTTAAGATAGTGTGCACATACATGTGAATGTGCCTCCAAGCTGAGGATCTACAGTGAGGATTTAAGCTAAAAATGTGGTATAAATGACACCTTTCAAGTCAACTTGGCATCAGGGCTTTAAGAGAATTACTCCACACAGTATGGAGGCTTTTTTTTTCCAGTTGTTTTTCTGTTTAAAAAAACTGGTCACCATTCACATCAATTATTTGGGAGATTTTGCAAAATGATTTTCCTGAGAAACTCTAGCATTGTTTTGTGGGCTAAAAAACTAAACCTGACTTTCAGTCAGCATGAGGGTGAGTATAAAATAACAGAATTTTCATTTCCAGGTGAACTATCCCTTTAAAAAGAAATATTTGCCTAAAAGGTTTCACTAGACCAGTGGCTCTTAAAGTGGGGTCTCGGAACCACCAGGGGTCCTTGAGAAATTCTCAGGTCTTCAGCAAAAAGGGCACTAAATTATTTTCACTGTCATTATATCCATAAATAACACAATGGCAGCATGTATGCTTATTTTGGTCATGGGGTTCATACACTTTCTGTGATACAACAACTAAAATAGAAATGCTTATCAGTTGCAGGACCCTGGGACAAAATATAATCATTGGGAATGAGTCTGTGGTCTAACAGTTTGACAGCCACTGACCTAGACAGGTTGGTTTTTGGCAAATAAAGTCAAATATTCCCACACCATCTAAGTTAAATCAAAGCATAGACAAAAATCCCTGCTCAAAATGCCTGTGACAGTGCGTAGGTGGTGTAAATGGTTAATCCTGTTGAGCCTGTTGAGTGTGTTAGATGGCTGTGCAAGGAAACAGAATTAATGCAGAAAAGCCCAAGAAATGTAATCAGTTAGAGGAAAGTTGAAGGGATGAAGGACGACAAATCTGTAGTATTACAGTGAAAAAAACAGGAAGCAGACGAATGTAATTTCAGCCAAAATGTGCAAGAAAGCTAACATTAGCACGACGTGTCGCTCCTCCACTAGCTAAACCTCAGTATAATGACAGGCTGCAGCAGCAGAGGAAACATACCAACACACAAGAGATGACTGTTGGACACGTTCACTGACAGAAGGACGAGGCTGTCCGCTTTATTCTCATGTCTTCTGCATTGCTGGTTGCCAGTGACGGGAAATGTTGCTGAAAGATTCAGGTGGCGGCTGTCGATTGCTAGCTTTTCAAATTGAGAGGAAGAAAAATTAGCCCTATTTATTATACAGACTATGAGTTAGCCAGACGGTAGCTAAACATTTTTACTGACAAGAAGCTACCTGTTCAACCTTACTTAGACAGAAAACTTTCCATCGATCATCAATAAAAACTGGATACAGAATATCACGCAAAAAAGTCGAGTAATGCAAAGAAAGTGTGATAAATGTGATCGTTAGATATCAAATCAACCACGGTCTAACTCGCTTGTTCCTCGTCGGAGCACATTACGAGCTGCACACAACAACACCAAGCTCCATACGTCATTTCCTACTGAAGCCGCGCTCTCATCTATGCTTGCTCTTTTCAAATGTAAGTAATTGTTTATTTATCCATTCATTTAAAGATTTCTATTCAGTTTTATAATATTATTTAATTTCCAATTTATTTCGAATATGTATTTGTCGCTGATTACTTTGATTTATTTGTTTTGATTTATCATTGTAGCTTGTAGTGTTGTGTACATTGTGTGACTGGCGATATATGTACATTTTACCAAAAAAGAATAAGTAAATACGTCTGTCAAACAAACAACATAATCCGTTTCTCTTAAAATAATGCATATGTTTATCCTGTAAAAATGTTTTAGCTATGGATACTTTGTGATGTTTTTGTAAAAAATATGATGAAACTTAAAATATGCGATGAACTTTCCTCAAAGGAGAAGTTTACATCCTGATTTTAAAGACAAATTTGTGCTGTTTGGTGTCAGGAGGGATATCCTAAACTTTGCCAACATGCTTTTAATTTTTGGAGAGTACCACATTCATACCAGAAAATTCTCACTTCACTATATTTAATACTACTTGTGGTATCTATCTGGATGCCCTTAAACTTTAGAACTCACAACTGCAAGGCTATTCTTTTTCTTAGACCTGCGTTGTTATGGATTTTACTGCTTTTCATTGTATCTTAAAAAACACAAATCAGTGTAAGTCAGTATTTTTTTCAATTCTTTTAATATTTTTGCACAAAGAGTAAACCTGTGTTGTTAAATGGATGGAATCCCAGCAGATTACAGTCCCCAGAAAAACAGAGAAACAAAAAAAAAAAAAAAAAAAAAAAAAAAAAAAAAAAAATACATTCAAGTTCATTTTTAAATAATTAAATTTGCTGATCAAAAAAGTGAATATTAAATGTTATCAAATACAAAACACTTAGATTTTTTTTTAGATTTGGTTTCAAGCAGTAACATCAATACATTTAGACAGAAAAAGGCTTGTAAATTACTATTATTGAAGCTGTTTCTCAAACAGAGAGGTGGTGTGGTACAAAAGTAAGGTTAAAAGACTGCGTACATTTAGATTTTTTTGTTGTTGTTCATTTTACCCTCCAGGTAGCCACAGATCTTCACTGATTTCCATATGGTATGAAAGTCTAGAAGTTTGTTTGAGGTTTAAGGTAATTCATCGCCCACAGCATGCAATGATACTGTTGTACAATAAATTAAAAACAATGGCTGCCTATAAGATGACAAAAACATTAAAAAACACTGTATGCCTTCAAAAATGGTTGGCAGTATGTGTACTGTACTTGATGTAAAAGGGCTACAACTGCAAAAACAACTGGTTTATAACTGTGTAAATAGTGATCTTTGGCATCAACTTTAATAAAAATAGTAGAATGGAGTGAAATCTACATTAAACACGGGTGACATCTTCTCATTCCGTACCACATAATTCTAGTCTTACTGTGTTATACCTGTTTTTCTAAATTTGATTAATATGTTCACAAGTCTTTGTTCTAACACAATATGAGATTTTGTGTTATATACAAATACAATATTCTTACAATGCAACTGATTTGGAAGCCAAGGTATAATAATCATAGAAGCACTCATTCACAGTGGAACACATCTCAAGCATGACACATTAAATGGAAAAATATCATACTGTAATGCACTGACAGTATGTCTTAAAGGCTTCTGTATCCAGCGACAGAACATAATTTCCTCCCTCCATAAATGAATAAAGTTTGATCCACCTCAACGATAAAGTAGTTAAAGTGCAGTATTTTTAAGACATTTGCAGCATACAGAAACTGTGCTATTGCAATACTATCTGTGTGATTCTCAGTTTTTCAGTCTGTGAAAAACAGCACAACTTAACACTTGCCCTCTGGTATCAAAACCCATTTTAGCTAGCTAAATGCCATAGAGAATAAATACAGAACCTACTGTATACATATGAAACTGCTCAGCTAGCTTCAGTCTAGCAAATATATTTACTCGGCAATTAACTAATATGACGATGTAGCTACAGTAGTTGCTATCAACGTAGTGTCACTAGCAGGAACACTGACACAAACTGCTGTGCAAGGAAGTCAAACTACACACTAAAAAACAAAACAAAAGAACAACTCATGGTGTATAGAGCCTGACCAATACTTAATTTCTGAGGCTAATATAGATATTTTTAGTTCAAAAAACAACAGTCAGCCATATATTTTAACATGTACACAAACATTTTCAAAAGTATTCCTAACATTTGGTTATTAAAGAACTGTGGCCAAGACATGTACCGAGCGTAACATTACAAAAATAAACATATTTTTGGTATTTCTGTATCAAAAATTTCTTTTTACTTTTTAGCTGACAGACAAATAGGATCAATATGTGTGGAACAAATTCAAATGGGTCTGTCTGTCTGTTTTCATGAAAATTAACAAAAATTTGGCATGCTGGATGCTGAAATTTTACTTTCTGACATGAAATGTGTAACTTGTTTTCACAGTGATATCTATGTGAATTAAAAGACACCATTTGAAACAAATAGTAACATTAACCTTTTTTTTTTACAGGTCTTTCCACCCTTTCATTTTTAAATACATTTTCTTTGTTAATTTAAAAATAAAACTTGTAGGCATATAGAGTTAATATTAGTATGAAGCACTGTGCCCAGTAGAGGGCTGAGATGAACAACCTCAATAATCACAACTTGTAAACAAAGGCAACCATCAAAAAAGAGCACTTCCTAGCCCAGGTAAGGCACAATTTTGAAGTGAAACAGGCAGGTCCAGCCATGTTGTTTCTATAAGCCAGAGAAAACTAAACAGATTTAAGAATCCATTTGTCCTTATCACCGTCTGGCACAATGCACTATATTTCACTCATGAGGCTCACAACACATGAGGCTATGGTGTAAACGGGCACCAATATACAAATGCAGAATGCTTAAAGTTGTTTTGTTGTAATGCTCCAACAACTTATCAGTATTGTACGGGCATTACATGTACCTTTCTTCCACTTCTTATGTTGTTCTATTGTGTCCATCATAACATTTTTTTTAGGTTAATCAGTGTTTTTATAAGGCATTATATCCTCTGTGGTAACAGACCCACGATTACACTATAGTCTCATTGACAGTGTACAGTATTCCCTCATCTTGAGGTCAAAAGTTATGATTTTCGACATGATTTGATATAAGTTAATGACCAGTTGAAATATTGATGGATGGACATTAGCTCCAGGAGGCAGACCTGAGGTTGGAGCTCTGCCAGTGCAGCTTTTCAGACTCAAATATTCCTGTCAGAAGGGTCTAAGTACTGGGGTAAAACTCTCCGGTCATACTAGGAGCTCTCTGGTGACAGGACTGACTGTGTGCTGCTGTCAATGCACCAGTATCACTAGTGCACAGAAACTTACCACCTTTTTGTTGAGCTGTCCTTTTCAAGGCTGGCAGAAGCAATGCATAGTTTGGACTTCTCAGTTTCCTCAGTGTAGCAGAGTGAGGAGTCCTAGTGGGAGCAAAAGGCAAAGGGGCCAGGTCCCGAAGACAGAGGAGGCTCTATTCTGCCCTTTTTCTTTCTGAGCACAGGCCTCACCCCTGTACCCACTGTAGCACTGGCACTGGAAGTGTGTGCGGAAAAAAGCCAGCTCGGCTTGGCCAGGAGCGCCTGTAACCTTCAGCTGGCCACCTTCACGAACGATGCTGTGCGTTACATGGCTGAGATGCAGGTACACATCCTTGTCTTCTATTTTGCGTAGACAGCGGCCATGGGATTTACACACCACCCGACTGCACTGTTCTGCTGCTGTGGACACATTGAGCAGGTACCGGCCCAGCGGTCCCCTAAGATACCCATTTAGGGTGGAGCAGCTCGCCTGTGAGCAAAAAGAGGGATATTAACCCCAAACCACTGAACATTGGACTATTCAGCATCAAATAAGTAGAAAGGGTCTGACACTTACACTGCTGCTTGCATAGGAGGTGTCCCCCCAGAAGATTACACCTGCAGCTCCAAGTGCAACACTCTCACCAATGGTGGAGACCAGATCTGTCTACAAGACATTTACACAAACAGTTCAGTACGTGCATACGAGGGCAACATTATCACAGAGAAAATCAAAAGGACTACAGTAAACGTAAATGAATTAATACAGATTTAAATTGACAATAAGATAATGCACTTTTAACAAATTGTGATTATTAACCTGTATTTTATCTAACCTTCTCATGGCACTGACAGTGACGTTATTACAGTGTCACGCATAGTCAAAGCAGAAACAATACTTAATCTTCTTGATTTCAGTGATTTAATTCACTGCTGTTCAGATATTTACACAGTACAAAGTAGGAATGTAACAATACCAAAACCTCAAGATATAAAATGATGACTTGAAAAATGTCCTTAAATGAAATAAGGTAGAACTAGCCAGCCATGAAAATTTGCATGACTTGTTCTTGTCCAAATAATGCAACATTTAGTAGCAGCCCTGTTATAAAATAACAAAAGATAATAAAATAGGAGATATCACAGTCCAGTATCAAGACATTTTTTACTTGCAATATTTGATATATTGTTACATCCCTACTGCAAAGACATTTCTATCCTGCACACAACTGAACTCCTAGATAACATAATCAATCTCTAAGCCTCCTGTAATTGTGACTGGATAGTTGCTCTAGCCAACTAACCTCAGTTAGGAGGGTCATCTGATTGATGTAAGTTGGGCGAGTATAAACAAAAACAGGACGTGCTAATCCATCACCAACAGACGCCAGGCGCATCGCCTCCTTTACCCTGTTTCGGACAAACAGGCGTCCATACTTAGTGGAGCTGAGTACAGAACCCATGTATATAGAGGGGTAAAATGCTGTACACTCCATCCACAACCAGTTCAGCTGATCATTGCGGGACATCTCCACAGCAGGACAGCGGCCTGTGTAGTTCTTCAGGTCACTCTTGTAGTCGTGGTTGTAACAATCTGGAAACAGGTAGAAGCCCCACAGTTGATTGGGCCTCAAGTTCTTAGCAAATTTCAGAGTCTCCAGCATGAATTTCCGTGCTGAGAGCTCAAATTCCTGCTGTGCTACTTTTCCCACTTGTTCTGGGGGCCACTTGGGGTTCTTGTTGGCCACCATTTCACGGGACTTACTTCGATAGATATCTTTCATATCCCAATTTCGGATCCACAATGGGCGCCACTCCTCCCAGTCAATAACAGCCAAACCTTTTGCCTCTGGTTCACGTATATATTTTTGCAAACCTTCTGGCATCTTTTCATAGTGCTGAGTGAGACTGGCGAGCTGTGGAAGGCCACCATTCACTGCAGTACCACCACGCTCATAATAGGGATACAAGCCAAGGCGCTCCTTATAGAAAATGGTGAGGTTCTGCCGGACAAAGCCTTCATTGGGGGTTGCCACAATTTCAAACTGCTCCAAAGATAAAGTTACACGATGTCGCGGGGCACACTCTTGTGTTGGGGCATTCCAGGCAAGAAGAACTGGCTTCTTGGAATACAATGGCCATCTTGCCTGCTTTATATCAGCTGAACACAAGACTGTCCACGATGTAAAGAGAGTCAGAAGCAACCAAGGCAGCTGGCCAGCTGTGGTGAAGAGAGAGTGGAATACAGCCTCCATTGCCACTGCTCACCTTCACTCCTCTTTCTCTAGAAAAGAAAATATAGTTGTTTTGTTTAATTCAGACAAAAAGAAAATGATTGAAATCCAATAATTTGGAAATGTCACAAATCCTAAATACAAATAGGAAATCTTCAAATTGGCTTTGAGCTAATACTAGTTTTGGGTGTAGAAAAATAAGAATGCAGGATTAATATATACATATGTTTTACTCAATTTGTGTTTTTTTAATGTATAATTATCTGTAATTATTAAAATCATGACTGATAGTTTACAATTACAGTGCCCTCATATCATTTTGGACTATAACGTTTGTTCTTTACCTGTAAAATATCCTGCTTCCATTACATATCTTTGTCACAAGTGTTTGATAACCACTTTTGAGGAATCATTGCAAAAAATGCTTGTTTGTGTATGTTTTCCATGGTCTGTATATTATAATCCATATAAAGAATATCGGCCAGTATATCAATTTAACTTTTTTAGTCCCTAATAGTCCCTGTATTGCATAGTGTACATAGTAAAATAGTATATAGTGTAAGAGAGACAGATACCCTTGATAATACAAAATAGTAGTATTAGTGGTAGGAGCCATATAATTTTATAGGTAGATTGAGTGTGAGTGAACATCTCGAAAATAGGTGCAGACATGTAGTTAGGAAGGAGTTACTGTGTAAAGAATAACCACATATGATGGCACGTCTTCGATACATAGATTAGAGACTGATTGTTCCCATATTACCAAGTAACTTATCGTTAATAGCGGTCAACTTCCTCACTGATTGACGTTGCATGAATCATCTTGCTTTGGCAATCGGTTGTGACAAGTTAGTTTAACGTTGGATAGAACAAAATTTTAAGCAAAAAAACTAAAGAAACCGTCAACTATAAACATTTAACCGCTGTTCTCTCGGACTACTTCTACTTCTTCCATCCACGAACTAAATTACGAACTAGTTAACCTAGCCAAATTAGCTAAAAGTTTCATTGAAACTAACTGACTAACATGCTAAGTTAGCTAACGTGTTGTTTCTTCTTCCCCATCCACTCCAGACTGACCTGTTCCGATGAGACTGGGGACACGGGCTTCTCCCACTCATGCAACCGTCAGATAAAATGCTTTTCCACGGCCCTGCCATGTGAAAAGTAACAGTAATAGTCCGCTCAGTCCATGTTGATGATTAACAAATATGTCAGCGGCTAGGGCTAACAGAAATTGTAGCAGGGGGAGCGGTGATGACGAGAAAACCATTGAGTAACAACAGTTCACTCTATTCAGGTCTTGAGTAGGGGGGTTATCAATTTATGAAAGAAATAACTTGTCCTGTTTTATCGGATGTCTCAGCCAAATATGGGATTTTAATTTAACACGTACATTATTTAATACTGTTCCATGATCATAAAGCCGCATGGCATAAATTTGAGGGTAAAAATGCATAACAGTGCCGTGTAACCCCCCCTTTAATTAAAGCCAAAGTAGTCTGTTCTTCAAGCGCTGCTCTGAATCATATACAGTCTATGCTCTGAATAGAGTGTAGAGGCAAGTTTCATTGATAAGAATCGAAGGACTAAAAATGTGGATTTTTTTGTTTTCTTTTGCCTTTTATATTATATTTTATATTATTATTACATATTATATATATAATGGTAATAATAATAATTAATGTCATGTTTTGCTATGTTATGTGGGACCATGTTGTATTTGCATTTTCTATGACCATTAGTATGGCACTGTGAGTTGAACTATCATTCGGCTTGTTAAAATAAGCCAAAACCTCATGATCTCTCAGAGGCATCATTTTAGTATTAAAAAGGGCTTTGGAATAGAATCAGATTCTTACATCTATTTTGGGGAGAGTCACTGACTGTCATGCTATCCTACTATACATTTGAGCTTGAATATGAGGTTGTTCTGAATGGTAACAACTTCTCCTCACTGTGCAAGAAAGACAATATAGCAAACATTTATAGCCTACAAAGCAGAATATTTCTGAATCCGTCATTTCACAATTTGTCAAAATAATGTCTCTTACCAAGAATCTATTCCTCTTTTAACTCCAGATGTATGTGGTTCAGTCAAGCTGTTCCTTTTGTTGCACCTGGAGGCATACAAGTAAAGCCAGCTTGTTATTCTTCTCCTTTATCATGGACTAGAGACAAAAGCAATTTACTGTGATGAAATCCACCACTGACTGGTACTTA
>JAJHUR010097031.1:65224-118502 GCA_027495735.1 Lutjanus campechanus
AGGGGGGTTATCAATTTATGAAAGAAATAACTTGTCCTGTTTTATCGGATGTCTCAGCCAAATATGGGATTTTAATTTAACACGTATATTATTTAATACTGTTCCATGATCATAAAGCCGCATGGCATAAATTTGAGGGTAAAAATGCATAACAGTGCCGTGTAACCCCCCCTTTAATTAAAGCCAAAGTAGTCTGTTCTTCAAGCGCTGCTCTGAATAGAGTGTAGAGGCAAGTTTCATTGATAAGAATCGAAGGACTAAAAATGTGGATTTTTTTGTTTTCTTTTGCCTTTTATATTATATTTTATATTATTATTACATATTATATATATAATGGTAATAATAATAATTAATGTCATGTTTTGCTATGTTATGTGGGACCATGTTGTATTTGCATTTTCTATGACCATTAGTATGGCACTGTGAGTTGAACTATCATTCGGCTTGTTAAAATAAGCCAAAACCTCATGATCTCTCAGAGGCATCATTTTAGTATTAAAAAGGGCTTTGGAATAGAATCAGATTCTTACATCTATTTTGGGGAGAGTCACTGACTGTCATGCTATCTTACTATACATTTGAGCTTGAATATGAGGTTGTTCTGAATGGTAACAACTTCTCCTCACTGTGCAAGAAAGACAATATAGCAAACATTTATAGCCTACAAAGCAGAATATTTCTGAATCCGTCATTTCACAATTTGTCAAAATAATGTCTCTTACCAAGAATCTATTCCTCTTTTAACTCCAGATGTATGTGGTTCAGTCAAGCTGTTCCTTTTGTTGCACCTGGAGGCATACAAGTCAAGCCAGCTTGTTATTCTTCTCCTTTATCATGGACTAGAGACAAAAGCAATTTACTGTGATGAAATCCACCACTGACTGGTACTTAAGTATTCAACAGACTCCACCTCTTTTTGACCTCTATCCTACAGACACACATGCAATATACCTCATCATAGATTTTTGCCTACTTGTCTTTTAGAATAGAGGGAGTTTCAGAGACTAACTGTTTTGCCCACTTCTCTGACACCAACCACCTGAGCCAGATTTAAATCTATACTGTTAGAAGTACATTGTTCTGATGTAATTGACAGGTAACACAAAAAATACAATTTTCAAGTACAATTGGTTTATCGCTTTTGTTTTTAGATTTTGCCATCACAAGTCAGCTGAAAGCATTTGAATCCAATTCACAGCTTATAAAAGGATTTCTGTTAGATATAGCTTAGGCCTACTCATGATCCTCAGATGATGGCTGAAACAAGTATTAAAGTTCACCCCAAAATCATATTTTTCCCCTGGTCTGTAGTGCTACTTATCCATCCAGATATTTTGGTGTGTGTTGCAGTTTTGGAGATATCAGACATAGAGATATCTGCTTTCTCTACAACATAATGGGACTAAATGGCACTCGGCTTGTGGTGCTTAAAATAATAAATAAATAAATGATGAAATGAAATGAGGAAGCTATGTGGGAGACAACCCTGTACCAGTATAATCTCTGAAGTATGTGATGAGTAAATATGACCCTTAATAGATAAAATTTAAGAGAATCATAAGGGCAGACAGCGATGCTGAGCCGAAAGCAGTGTGTTGAATGTGTTGAAATCCTGTCAGCCCAGTTTTATGCATTTATTTTCGTCACACTGTGTTTTTTCCCCTTCATTTGGGAATGTGGTCCTCAGAAATATTTTAACTATGTTTTTCTTGTTTTTCTAATTGTTTTAAAAAAAGAAAAACTGTTAGATGTCACATCTGAAGCATGCAGTTTTATAAAAAAGAATAATTCACACATTCTTTTAGTGATAAGGTAAAAGATGCTTCCTGTGAATAAAACCTTTCTTTGTAATTTCTTGTTGTAAAATGTGCCCAGACTTTTGTCAGCAAAGCTAGAGGTTTGGGTGGTTGGCTGAGTCAAATCTTTTCTTTTAACCCCAATACTGCAATTCACCTCATGGCCTTGAATATTATTACAGCTTTGTGAAAGTAAACAACTAAAAGTGATTGTGCTGCCATGTCTCCCCCAGACTCAGCTGAAAAGGTACTTACCCAGAGGTAAAAAAGCACAAAGCCTCATGTAGAGTAAAATCATTTCATGGAAGCAATAAAGTGGAGTGGATTTTGGCACAGATGTCTTTATCCTCTGAGGAGAACAATATCACAGACAGCTTTATAGAAAACCCTTTCCCATGACCAACACTGATAGCCTTCACTTCTCTCCATCCCTCATTAGCACACACGCACGCACGCGCACACACACACACACAAAATCTCCCAACAGTGGTTTGCATTGGCAACTTCCTCTGCAGGTGGTTAATTTAATCGCAGGTGGAGGTCAGGAGCATTATTTCCACTACATGGGTGAACAGGTTCTGTCAGTTCATTTTAGTGTTCACAACCTTTGCCAAAAAGCTGAATTCTCTTTTGTTATAAAAGATGTGGCAAAGTTATTTGTCACATAAATGTTTTATAAAGTCACATTTGACTGATGAAAAGAAATTTCTTCACCTTCTTAGTTTAGATTACTAGTGGTCCCTGTAAACAAACTCCAGATGACGTAAGCATTGCACAGACTATCGAAAAAATAATTTTATCAAAAGAATTAGTCTTCATAAACAGTCTTTAAACTTTGGAAATGGCACCACCAAGAACTTAAATTATTTGTGTGTGAAATGCCACCCACTGTAATACTCTGACTAAGAACAGGTACCACAAACAATCCCACTTTAAATCCGATTTCAGACCATCCAGCCTTCATCTGCAACATAGCTATTTCCAGTTTTATAGGCAATGATTATAAAATATGTCTATGAATTTTCTTTCCCCTTTATGAAGTAAATTCAATTCAATTAAAATGTTCAATTAAAATGTATTGAAACAAAAAATACCAGGACACAGTTGAGCATTTTAAATTGTAATTAAAAAACAGTTATAATAAATTAAAAGTGAAACATAGTATGCCAAAGCAGCAAAGGAAACAACAGGATCTCTTACTAGACTCACTGCTGCTGTGTACATGTGTGGCTCTGAGGTCATCGAAGCCAGTCCATCCAACATTATATCATAACATGACATGAATCCACTTTAGATCTTGTGGGCCACTGATTGTCAACTTCCTAGGCTATTACTGATAAGCTGATCCTGTTCCATGCATAATAAAGCAAGTCATGATGGTGTCAAAAAGCTGAAGTGTGCACTTAAAACTTTCCCGCTGTAGATATGACCGTGGCAGAGGGAAGAACTGGTCACATTCTCCTTTAACTCCTCGAGGCTCAATGAATCACAACAGAAAACAATCTGCAGCAATAAAGTCAGGACTCTGTCACATTTCAACCTGTGTCTGCACACACATTCACACGTACATGCATACAAACCATGATCTGTAAACTGAGCGGGTTATTTGCCAACCTGGCATCCTTCTAGAACTCCACTGGTGACCTATTTTGTGTCTAACTGCACACAAGCCAAAAACAGATCACATGCAGAGGCTCAGCACACATCGCATCAGCCTGTCCACATAAAGGGCATCAAATATATCAAGAGATCATGTGTTTTTAAAAGGTGGTTCAGGCTTCCAGCTGGAGGGGAAACCACAGGACGGAGTTGACACAGTGGACAGTCTGAGACTCTCCTCAGACATCATCAGGCTTCACAGAGGACAACTGGGAAATCTACATGGATGCAAGGGTGGTCCAGCTTTATAATTCCCTGGAAGGAAACAAAAGAGGTGCAGATTATTTGGCTTCAAAATAAAGAGAATTACTGTTGGCGAGTAAAGCCCTGGTGTAGGGATTAGAATGTCCTCACCTGAGGTGTTAGGTTTTTGTGAATCCTCTTCAGTTTGGCTTTTTTACGGCCATTTTTTGTCACAATTGTCTCTTCATAGAACTCGTGGGCCAAGTCGCCATCTTCATCAAAGTACATAGAGCTGCAGCAGAGAGACAAATTAATTATCTGTACATACATAATGTGCCCCTTTGCATCCAATCCTACTACTAAAATCACTAGATGTTGACAGAATTACAAGATATACTACAAATATTTCAAGACTTTGGGCTTTTATGCCTTTAATGGATAGGACAGCTGAAGATATGACAGTAAATGGGCAGAGAGAATGGGGGAATGACATACAACACACAGGCAGGATTTGAACCCACAGCCACTGCCGAGGTATCAGCCTCCATGCATGGGGCGTGCGCGCTACCCACTGAGCTACCCAAGCTCCCCTTCCAGACTCATTTTATCAGTAGTTTTAATCACACAATGTAGTGAATATCAAACATTCTTTTCCTTACATACCATATTTGTTGTTAGTTGGTAAATGAGAAAGCCATAAAAAAGTAGTTTAACAGCATGTCTATTTTTTTCCCTTTACCACAAGTGAATATGGCAAGAAAATATAAATGATATATTATAAAAAATACACAAAACGATCTGATTCTGATAAATGATGCATTCCATGCTAGCCAACCCTTTAAATTTTCTTGCTCCTTCCCCTGCTGTTTTCCTGGAACTTCAATGCCCCCCACAAATCTGTCCAGCCGCTATATTTATTTTTATTTTTTATTTATTTTATTTTTTTAACATCACTGCTGTTTGTGATTGTAGTTATTTTTACTTATCTACTTATTCTCCATATTTACCAGTTACGTCTAAACAGAGAGCGGATAAATGCACTTCTGGTGTAAACAGCCAGGCTACTGCTTGCGCAAGAATTGGAATGTGGCCGGGCTTCTGCCTCCTGTTTGAACCCAATGTTCGGGTGTCAAACCCACAAGCATGTGAGCATTAAAAAATACAACATAATTGCTTATGCTTTGGCTTCTTTACCTAAAATAGAGTAAGAAATCAAAACATTTAGTCAGCTGTCTTCCTGTGGCTAAAATGCCTGGTTTTAAAAAGTCAGAGGAGCATGGTAAACAAAAAAACGGCTCAGTACAACAGTGGTGTACAAGAGGGCAGCTAAGACCACAATAGATCAGTTACAGCAGCACAGCACTATGCTGGTGTCCACTCCTGTCGAATCAAATCAAGAGGAATGAAAATAGAGTGGACACACATCCTGAATATTGGCTGAAGGAACAGAAATCTGATCTGACAAATCATAGTTTATGGTTTATTGTGCCAGAAGACAGACAAAACTGTTGTGCAAACAACATGAATGTATGTCTCCATCTTGCCCAGCGTCAAAAATACAGGCTGAGCGTGAATGCGTGGGGATGTTTCCTGTGCAAACATGGAAGGGACATGGGACAGGGACATCTTTTGATGGCCAGTTTTTACAAACTCTTATAAAGACAAAGGGGACAGAGACCTGAACCTAATCTAAATTTGGCTATTCAACTCCTCCCAGTGATGGCAGAGAGAAATAGAGAGTTCACCTGTTTCATTTTGTCTCTAGGCTTCTGTAGTGTCAGTTACTGGCTATGTCAGCCTCATGCACAATTTGTTAGCATTCCATTTTATATTATTTCAGTAATTGAACATAAACAAAAACATGTCTGCTTTTACTAGAAACTAAGAGGAATATCAACATGGATAATCATTAAAACAGCTCAGTACATCTACTCAGTATGACTGCTTATATACTTGAAAAAAAGGGTATGTTACTGAGGCTATATTTACCTTCGTCTAGTAAACACAAATGGTGTTGCACCTGGGAAACTTCGACCTCTCGCCAGTGACTGTTCATTTCCATCTTTGGTGGGATCATCTGTACTACCTGAGCCAGAAAAAGGCCAAAATCCTTTGGATTTGGAGCCGCTACCACCCATCTTCAGCTGCAGCACATTATTTTCTTGGGTCACAGGACTGCCAGTAGTGCTACAGTGTTACTGTGCCAGATGAAATGCGACCTTTAGAATATGAAAACCTATGAAACAGACACAAAAGACACAAGAAAATGGGGAGTTATGCAATTTCACACAATATAACACAAACAAAAACATTTTACAATCAAAGGACCAGTGTGTAATATTTCTTGGCATCTAGGCAGTGCTGTTACAGATTGTTAACACCTCCCCTCACCCTCCCCTTCCAAGCTTGTACGAGAACCTCCCAGCAACCTCTGGGGCTGACAATTGAAGCCAACACAGAAGTTCCAATGACTGCAGTTCCTCAAATGGCCACCTGAGGCTCGCTCCAAAAAGGAGTCAATCTCTATAAACCCCAATATTAAAATGCCTGACTTTGCAGCAGAAATTAACATTTTTCTAACCTGGTAACAAAAAAAAAAACGGTTTTGGTCTCTACAGCTACTTTCCCCCTTCATAACTCTACGAGGGCTGAAGTTTTATATAACTCACATGGTTGAATTATATTAACCTTCAAGTAATGAACAACCTAAGATGTTCCCCTTTGAGTGCCGGGTAAGGACTGTGACAAATGGCTATCTGTCCAGTAGCAACTTCATTCAGTAGCCTCAGCTCAACCCCCATTTCTGGATTAGCCAAGAGTTAGCCAAGTCGAGCACCGTCAAGATGGTGACAGCCTGAGCCACCAAACTGTGAGGTTCAAAACAGCCCTTCAAACACCTATGGGTGATATATGAAGGCACCGCCCACAATTTATTGTACAGTCTATGAGAAGAACCCAAGTGGCTGTGAAACTGCCATTGAAAATGCCAAAGGTCGTGAGCCAGTGTTTACTTTGACAGTTCTAGGCTGTTAAAAAACAAAAACAAACAAACAAAAACAAAAAAAAAATGGTGGACCAACATGACAGCCTTCGTGGAAGAGGACCTACAACCTCTGTAGATATAAACAGCTCATTCTAAGATAACGAAAACGCAACAATTTTTATTTTCAGATAATTATACACTAACGAAAACATACTTATAAATAATATCTGCCAATAAACCTCCACAAATCTTATACACTGCACCTTTAACATCCTGTCTTCGGTTGAAACAGATTAAAAGAACATATAAGTTATACATTAATTGCTAATGCTTTGAACCCAATTACCTGAAACATAAAAGGGCTACACTAAACTACAACATATATGCATTTAAAGCCATGTAGATGCCATTATTCAACAGAGTTTTTTTCTAATTATATCTCGCTTACAGCTGACACGGAGGACACAGAACAGAAGACAATTAAAGCACAAGGCCCTGACTGATGTCGTGTCCAGTAGGGTTAAAATTCCAGTCATATGTCCTATGTCTATATGTCACAATATAGCAGGCCAGTTACATGACAGTGCAACATTACAGTAACACAAAGCATGCAAAAGACGCAGAAAAGACCACCACTTTCCCATGTGCCGTTATGCAATCAGGTTAATTTAGTACTTGTAAGGTAAAATGCCGAATAACGTTAGTCAGCTCTGCTTAGAGTCCAGAAGGCTCGGTGACATTAGATATACTTAGCAGCAGAGCTAATTTAGCTAGCTATTCGGCTAGTTTTGATCATTAAGAAACTGTCTCTGCCTGCGTTCGTTAAGAGTGACTTATGTTACTTTTTGTCCTAGATGCTAACATTACCATTAGCCACAGACAGTTAGCACTCCGTTGTAGTTAGCATTAGCCAGGTCAACATGTTTCTATCTGGCACAAAATTACATTTACTGACGTTGTCAGCGGCTAACGTTAGCTGCTCTGATCACTGTCATTATTTGTCGCTTCAGTTTAGCTGGTTGAAAACATACCTGAAGTGGGGTTTGATGTGTTCGAAGGTACGAAATGTTCTTTGATAAATTTGTCTTGGTGGTCTGAACAATCTGTAGAAGCAAGCACCTCAAAACACTCAGCTACGCTAGCTGTTTATGCTAACTAACGTTCCTCTTCTTCGTCGTCAGATTCCTCTGACGGCCGGTAAAGACATTATAGTGAGCCAGCGCCCCCACATGGACAGGAGTGTGAAACTTAAAAACTGTCGGACTAAAATGAACGGGAGCAAAAACCGAATGCAAACTTATTGCATTTTAACTAGACATTGACATAAAGCAGTATGTAAGTGTATACAGTGAAAAACCTATTGACATCTCATACCTTTGTGGACTAACAGCTGTTCTTGGTTTGGGCTGGGATCCTTAGTTCCAAGAGAAATCATAAAAAAACAGTGTTGGATGAAGTATTCCGATGCTATACTCAAGTAAAAGTACTAATACCACATCACCAAATACTCTATTACAAGTAAAGTACTGTGTTGAAAATGCTACTTACGTAAAAGAATGTAACTATAAAATATACCTAAAGTATTAAAAGTAAAAGCGCTCAATGCAAATGTCCCCTGTGATACTTAAACTTGGCCCATTAAATTACTATTATTCATGGTTTCATGTAAAATCAGGATTTTACTCTGTGTCATAATTGGTTTATTCTAACTATTCTGACCAGAACTGTTACTGATTATTTTTATTATCGATAAATGTGCTGATTTATTTTCTCCATTAATCAACTGATTGTTTGGTTTGTAAAAATAAAAATCAAGCAATCCTTGCACATACACTTGGGCAGTTTATTTTCCAACAAATCATCACATTTTATAAACTCTTTTTTTTATTTTGTATGTAAAAAATCTTAATCTATAAAGTAAATAAAACAATCAACAAAAATGTTGTGAAGTAAAAACTACAATATCTCCTTCTGAGATCTAGTGGAGTAGAAGTAGAAAGTAGCATTAAAAGGAAACACTTAACTAAAGTACAAATATGTCGAATTTGTACATAAGTACAGTACTTGAGTACTTAGTTACATTCCACCACTAATTTTAAACAATAATGCCACCTCAACTGTTTAACAACAGCTTACATAAAGTAAGGTCCATAGACAATTTTTTGAGTTTATTGTGGAAGAATTTGACTGGCCTGCACCCTGACTTTCACCCCCTCCAACACCTTTCAGATGAATTTGAACACCCACTACAAACCAGGCCTTCAGTACCTGACCTCCCTGATCGTGTGACTGTTTAAGGACAAATCCCTGCAGCCAGGTTAAAAGAATCTTGTGGGAAGCCTCCACAGAAGACCTAAGGCTGTTATAACAGCATGTACTGCAAATGTCATGTCATGGTTTTGCATCAGATGTTCAGTAGTACCCTGGCATATGGATGTACCTGTGTAATGTGTAGGTGTCCACATACTTTAATCCATATAGTCCACTTTGGCTTAAAACACTACAATGTGGATGACTGATCGTACACACAGTCTATCAACTTTAGTACTTAATTCGACATTTTAATTCACCATATGACACATTTTATTATCATCATCAGTTTATTAGATAATTAGAATGTAAACACATTGCTTCACATTTTAATTTGCCCAAATCCATTTCACAGGTTCATTAAAGTGCCAAATTCTAAAAACCGCTTCACAGAATATAAATGAAACTAAATATCATGTGATAATGATGACCAGAAAGACTAAAAATTGTATTTTTAATACGTCTATAAATATTCCAGTCAAGCAGCATGGTCTTTCAAGAGAGAACTGCATCAAATTAAGTCCAAGATAATCTACGTTTCCCCCATTCAGTTGACAACAGTGGCTCTGCCTGCACAACATTATCAGGACCTAAACCTTTAGGTAGTTCACATTAAATGTAGCAACAGTATCCCTGCTTCATCAACATTTCATTGTCCGAGCTCTTTCCTTCCCTTTTACATTACTGTTCAACAATACTATTCAGTGTTCTTTTTCATATTTAAACATGAAGATCATTTGAATCTCTCAGAATCAACCAGGAGTAGTAATCCTCGCCATGGCCTGCTTCATACTGTCTCTAGCAAGAGCGTAGCGCTTCACAATCTGCCGTACATGCTCCTCTTCCTCACGTTTCAGGATTCGCAGAAAGTTGCACAACTCGGGAAAACTAAATGCATCCCACTGTGGAGGAGAGAAATTTCACATTAAAGTCAGCTGCATATACAGTTCATATATTGACTTTTTCAGCATATATTGACACATTTATCATATGGATTAATCTTCAGAGCCAAACAGAAACTTACATTTACTTCCCCGGTCTCATTCTCTTTCAAAACCAGACTCAAGACTTTTTCACTGGGGCCAGCACACAAGCGCAGGTGAAGGGGACACTCATCATCAGACAGTTTACGCATGTACACTGGGAATAAAAGGAAATAAAATTCAGCACTTTATTATTAAGAAATTTGTGGTCGTGTCTGCAGTAACGTTGTCCTCTGCCTGTATATTTATGTATTTTTCTGTGCTCTGCAGTGAAAATGCACTGAGTTCCTCCAAAGGTTCCTACTCCCTGGGGAAAGTTCCTGCAGTGGAAACACAGTTTATGTCTATAAAGACACAGCTTATGTCTCTCTCCCTCTCGTTCATTGAGCTGGGGAAGAGGGGTTAAATTTGAATGATACATTTACAAATAATCCTGAATAGTCTACCTTTAATACTCTTTTCTGTTTCACAGTAATTGCACATTATCGAGGATTCTACCTTGACTTTGTCTCTCTGTGCGTTCAAACAGTGCAAACTTGGCCGGGTTGTCCACCACGGTGAACTTGTTGAGCAAAGCCTCAATGACTTCTCGCACACGCGTTTGGGAGCTTATATGCAGGTGCTTGGCAGTATCTTTGGGGAGGTAGAAAGATGTCCGCCGTCGCATCTGTCTGCCCTGCTGGTCCTCCTCCTGTGTGGAGCACACACTCTGACGGGGAGGGAGCGAGATGGGACGGAGTAGCTGAAAGTGGACCTTGATGAAACCAGTGTAGGACCCGTCTTTATTCTGCAAGGTAGATAGATTTATATTGTAAGAATGTAAGAAACTGTACAATGTCAACAAAGTCTGCAAACTATGATACTAATTAAATTAAAATACACTTAAATCCACATTTTTATTAGTCACTCACAACCACCATGTAGAGGTTGCTGTTGGTCTGTGCGTTATACTCCTTAACCTTGTGCTGAATCTCACTAACAGTCAGCTCCTGTTTACCCCAGTCGATCTGTTCATCCTAAAAATAGAAAAGAGCAGGTAGAGTTCAGCAAACAGGCCACATAATGTCAGCAGAACATCCTCACAAGTGAGCTTTCAGTTTGAAGAGAAACTGACAGAGAACAAACAGAAATAAAAGTAAAATCAATGCAAGTTATTTGTAGATAAAGACATGATTTAATGTAATTTAAAAAAAAAAAAACAGAAAACAGCTTTGTGTCTATATAGGACTGATTAATTATGCTGTAGCCTCACTGCTGACCCTCTGACCTTGTGAAAGAAAGACGTATACGCAGTAAAATACATCTCCAGCTCTGAGCTGCTGTCCTCCTCGCTGCAGAATGTGTCACTTGCTGTGCTTCCCCAGGTCATCTCCAGCGTTTAGGTGAGCAAAGTTTTGGCAGACTTTTTTTTTAGATTTTTTTTCCCATCACCAAAATCTTAAACCTGTTCAGGAGTTGTACCTCAGAAATTCCTGTCTTCAGTCTGCAGAGATCTGATTCTTCTAACTGCTCTTTTGACCTCAGCATTTCCACTGGCTCCTCCCTGACAATAAAAACCTCACACAGATGTCTGAGGAGTCAGACCACTCCCACAGAGATCTGCTCAAATTATGCTAATATTTCAGCCAATGCTACTGTTGATGTGTGTGCACAACTTAACATTAAAATGTAGATTTCTATCCTATCCTGTTGACCACATTTATTTTAAACCAATGCCACACACCACAGCATTTATAGCCTAAGCTAATTTGCGATGCCTGTCCCTTGACAAGTCTTTAAAATACAAAAAAACTCAACAACAACTACACAAGAGACAGAACAAAACACAAACTCAGTAATAAATATGTACATTAAAAAACACAAACTGAGAAATTGAGAAATTCATTAGACTGCCACACCTTCACTCTGTTTTTAAACATGGCCCAGTGGGGTAATAATCTAAGGCTTCAGGATAAATCAGTCAGACATACATGTATGTTCTGCTTTTATCGACTATTTTTGTGGATATAACCATGCTGGAAACAGGAATCTTGCTTGCTTGCAAAACAAAGACAATAAAACCTCATTGAAAACGTATCTGAAGCTGCCTTACCACTTTTTAAGTTATAAGGTGAGGCAGAATAGTGACTGTTTTCTATCATTTATGTTGTCCATATCGCCAATGGTTTTATTTTTGAGAAACTCAATATTCTGCAAGTATGGAGGACCACAAATGTCAAGGTAATAGTAATAAATTAATTAGCTAACTATACAATAAAAATGCTTTCAAATTAATGTATTAATCTACATAAATCAATTAAATTACTAAATTACAAACAATTAAAAGGCGGAATTAAAAAAAAAATTAGAAATGGAATATTAATCCATCAATAAACGTTTCAAATTATTAAGGGACATACAAAATAAAAGTAAAAAAAAACACAATTTAAAAAAAACTATTTGAAAAGAGAAAAAGAAACATAAAAGCAAGATTGAAAGGGAAATTTCCTTTCCCATATGCAGTTCCCTGCTGCTTGTCCTTTTCCAATGAGCTATTTTATGCCTTAGTCATTTAGATTCTCCTTTTAGTCTTTCTGTGACATTGTAATTCGTTATTACAATGTCACTTTGTAGTTTCTAATTTATTAATTATGAATTTATTAACTCTTATTTTTATTGTACAATTAGTTATCAATTAATGAAATGCTTTATTAGTATTTCCATGACACTTATGGCCCTCTCTGTCCCTTTGGACATGATGGTCGACTTCATACTAATATGGCTGAGAGCCGAGAAACGGTGAACAAGTTATTTAATTATTGATAACTTGTGCTGGTGGTGGCAGATTTTTTTTTGTGGTCCTGAAATAAAGACAGCTGTTTTATTGTGAAGTTCTTAAAAAAAAAAAAAACCCTCCCCTCAGCTTTCTCTTAAATTACTTTCTCTACAGATGCCTTGACAATGAAGAGGTAATAAAACCAGTATCTCTGAGGACATATGGCACACTGAGACTCAGTGGACAGCACTAGACAATCTGGTAGCCTCCATCTGTTTTGACCTGCCCTATATGAACAGAGCCACTTTTCATTTTTCCTGAAATGTTTACTGCTTGGTTGTACAGTTAAGTTGCTGAATCCTAATAATAATATAGATGTCTTTAATAAAACAATCCACTGAACATTTCCTTCTGTACAAATGTATCACTGATAAAATATGTGATTGTAATTTTGTTCCTCACCACATTTGTGTCTGTCTCGATGGAGTCGACAGAGAAATCTTCCTGCTCTGTTAACAAACTTCCATCTGTGCTGCAGTCCAGCTGGATGAACGGTCGGCAACGGTAGTGACAAGTATAATTACAATCTGAAAAACAGAGAGTTCATCATTAGAGGGTGCAAATTTTCCATTCTTGGTTATGCTTTGCCTGTGTTCATTGCTTGTTTTGTTGGATTTTGTTCAGTAATCTCTGCTGAAAAACACACAAACCTAGATGCATTATCTATGTTACGTAAGTCTTGGGTTTCACAAGTTAAATTTAAGACTTTTTAAGACCATTATGAATGCAGTAGAAGAAAATCAATGTCCATGTCCATGTTGGTGTTATTTTGTAGTTGTTACGGTGTGATCAACACAGTTTTCTTCCCAAAAATACATTTTAAAGTGAGACTGCACTTAATGCCACTTTATACAAGTAATGTTAACGTCATAATCCAATAATTTTCTGAGACTTGCCCAAATCATTTTAAAACAGATTAAATTAATTTGGAAACTGAGGGAAATGTTTGTATGTTTGCATATACAAAATAAAAATTACTCATAACGACAACATGGTCCAGGATGTCTTGCTTAATGTAAAATTACTTATGTTTGATATTAATTGCGATGTTTGCTTCTTAATTTCTTTGTTTGATTGGGACACAAATGCCTGAAGTCAAATGATGAAGATAAACCAAATACATTCCCAGGAACTGGGAAGGTCTGTGCCAACATGAAGTTTTCCAGACCTTCCTACAGATTAGAACAAACTCTGTGATAAAGTTTCTCATGAATGGAAAAATAACATGAGCGGCCTGCGTCCTAGTGATACTGTGAAGTGAAGACTTTATATTACAGCTCTGTGAGCTTTGAATGGACAACACTTAGTTATTATGGGGTTACAGAGCTCCATAAAAAAATGATACATAATGTAGTACAAGTAGTCTCAAGAGAAAACTAGACTTCTGCTCCTCCTCTTGGTTCTGTTTTCAGGCTTTAGAAAATTTCTCCCATGACGGGAGAGTTTGGCCAAGCACAGGTCAGAAAGATAGCTGATCACTGAGTCTCATTAACAAAGCATAAGTATTTCCAGACCTGGGAATGAGACTCTGTCATCAACTATCTTTCTCCAGAATCGATTACTGCACCTTTAGTGGTTTAGTCTTCATTCCAGAGTTCTGGATCAACCTTGAGTAAGAAACCACACTGGTTCACAATGACTATTATTAAACACACATGCAGAAACACGATGATTCAGGACAGCCTAATATACTGTATCACATCGTGTCTCATGCAATAAAGATTTAGTCATCGTTGGTTGTGTGTCTTTGCTTTTTAGGACCATCGTTGCAGAGAAACATCAAAGGCATACAATGTGGGAATTTCCTTTAAGAAAAGATAAACTCATACGATAACAATCCCTGTCAGTCATCACTTACGACCCACTGGAAGTGTGTGATGGTGTCTGTATCTACAAAGACCCTGCCCTCTGCTGGTATTTCCTTATTTTCTCATATTTTCCTGTGTCTGGGACGCTGCTGGGCATCAACCTTTGGTCAGTGGTGTGTAGCCCCAAGCTTTATAAAAACATCTCTGTTTCTTCTGCTCTCTATCTGTGAGAGCAGACTGAGAACACAGCGACAGGATGAAGGTTTCTGCTGAATTCACACAAAGTTCGGCATTGTGTAGCGGTGTTGGTTCGTTTATTTGTGCTTTAGAACATAACTGCTGTGAAACAGTCTGAAACATTTCACATCTCTGATTCACTGCTTTGTTCTCACTAACGGTGCTCAGTCTCTTAAATCTCTAAAGTTCTGTCGAACCACCTCTGATCTCTCCTTCTCTCTTGTTCATCAGGCTGGGCAGGATGGCCCAACTTTGAATGGTGAATTTACAGACAGCAAATGAGAAATCCTGCATATTCTATCTTTAAAGTTATTTTTCTTATTAACAAATTCAGCACTGCTTTAGTTCATTTCCCAGTGCTTTGCAACTTCTCCAAACTGTCTGTGACCCTCAGCACCAAGCTAATATATACTTTCATTTTAAAATTATAATAAAAATATTTGATGGAACAGCTGGGTACTTTATTTTTTATTTTTTTTATTTAGTGAAGCTTCCTCAAACAGGAGTAAAGAGTGCATTTGTTGGGGACTATTTTCAGCTGTTTATACACATTTGATGCACTATAATGAGTATCTCTAGGAGGAGGACAGTGAATGTGGAACTGACTCAGAATAAACTACAGAGGATAGTAGTTTCTGCACTATGTAAGGTGTTGTCTCTTGTCTCTTCCACTGAACATCTATGGGAGAGGGACATGGGCGTATCCCTGACCACAGCACAATGAGAGACGGTTTTAAAAGCACATCAAATTTATCCAAATGTGCAAAATACACAACTTTACAGAAAAAGTGGTGCACTTATATCGCGCCATGTCATTTAAAGAAAATTGATAATTCTCACTCACATTTGTGCCGTCATCAGTGCAGAGAGGTGAGAACACTTGGTAGAAGCTTTTGGATGAAGGAAATTTTAAGATTGTGTTCTACTCCGGATATAAAAATATACCAATGTCTATTGGTCTGCCTCGTAGCCACAAGAGAAGATAATATACCGCTGAGGCTCGCATACAGCATTATTGCATTATTGTAGTTTCTTTGTCAGTTAAATGCATTATTATGATGAACTGGAAATCGCACAAAGTAAATTGCTTTAGTACTGAAAATTGGTTAAAATACTTGGATTTATTGGCAGTGGAAGGGACAGCGGCAGCCCTTTTTGAATATGACCATGGAGATAATGGACCCTGGATTTTATAAGATCATATTTGAATTACTTTTTCCTTGCTTGTTTGTCCGTTTAGATCTGTTTGATTCTGTATTGTACATGATGTTGTACAATATTGTTCTTATTTAAGATAAGTGTTGTCAAAAATTGCCTGACAGTGTATAAAGTAGTATGCCAGTGCTTTGTCCCTTGTCTTATATTTGAAAGCAAAAACTATCAATAAAAAATAAATAAACTACAGTGCCCCTATTGATGGTATTGAAGAAACATGTCAGCCAGTGCAATAATATGGCTTAATGATGTACTTTTAATTGTTTCTGACAGCAACAAAGGAACAAGGCTTTGGCTACACAGGTAATACTTATTTGAGATTTTTAACCATAAAAAGATATAGAATAATACCAAATTTCATCCTAATTCACATGTACCGGGTACTCACTGGTGCAGCGTAAACTCTGCTTATAAAGCCCCCAGATGAATTCTCCACACAGGTCACACCAAGTGAGGTGGGTGTAACTGTTGGACTGGAAGTCATGACCCACTGCAGCCTCTCCCGCCTGACAGCGGGGTGCCTCGATGCTGACGCTGTCTCCAACCAGGCGGACCACATGGAAGGGGCTCGGCTGACCTGGGTTTACAGGTTGAGGGGCTGTGCGGGCCGCAGGTGCAGCCAGCTCAATGGGATCAGTTACACTGAGGTCCTTCAGCTCAATCAACTCACATTTAGACATCCTGTCCTCGATGGACACACTGACATGTCAGGAGAGAATTTTCTGTCCATGAGCTAGTTTAGATGTACATACAGCTCTGAGAGGAGACAGCATTGGCATGTGCACCTTTGCATCCTTAATGAGAATGTCAGGCACTGATGAGATGTACAGTGATTGGTCAGTTTTTTTTTTATTCAGTCCACTTCCAGATGTTGTGCAGAGGACCAGGTGGCTGCTAAATCCTCAGGAGCTGCAGGACAATTTGAAATACACACAATTATTACACATATGGATCAGTTTAACTTAAAATCATCTGACATTTAGATCGGTTTCAATTCAAGCAATGCATCCGTTAAATAATAAAAGTCGATACTGTATTATAGTATGGGGTTCACAAATGGAAAAATAACAGATTAACATTTGATATCTGATGCCAGGATTCATACGATTAGAATAAAATGTGGGTCAAAATGTATAATCCTGTACAATCCTGAGAGAACTGTTTTTCTCTGAGGGACACTGAAAACAAACTGCATATTTTAGACAAAACACTTTCATCAAAAAGTGGGCCAACATGATTTCATTCATTAAATTTAGAAAGCACAGAACTGATTCACATCTATGTTTTCAGAAATAACTGGCAACACAATCAAAAGTTTGTAAATGTATATAATGTCATGTATGTATGTATAACAGCTGTTATAGCAGGTGCTGAAAGTATGATTAAGAGCAGCAAAAAGGACCTAAATACATTTACTCATATAATGTACAAGTTTGAGGTACTTGTACTTCAGTATTCTCATTTTATCCTACTTTATATTTCTTGTTCACTACAATTCAAGGAGAAATATTGTACCTTTCCTCCACTGTTTATTATACAGATTAAGATTATATAAATAGAAAATGTATCATTTTATACAATATAAAGCATTGTTGTAGATTAAAATATGCAGCAGTGTTTAATCCAAGTAAAACAAGCTTCATCACAACCCAAAATGCTGCATCAGTGATATTAATCAGCTAATAAAACATACAATAATATAATGTTGAGCAGTGATGCACCAATTAATTGGTCTGCTGGTTAATCGGGTCAGTTATCTGGCATTTTGAGGGAATCAACATCAGCCAATACCTGTGCTCAGGAGGCCAGTAAATAAAAAAAATGCCTAATGTGGATCAATGTTAGGGCTGTGAGTTT
Organism: Lutjanus campechanus; assembly: GCA_027495735.1. NCBI lineage: Eukaryota > Metazoa > Chordata > Actinopteri > Lutjaniformes > Lutjanidae > Lutjanus > Lutjanus campechanus. The sequence continues at coordinate 83,071 of JAJHUR010097031.1, forward strand.
TGGGACAGGAGTGAAAAGTTAGTTTCAAGCCCTGTACTATAACTCGTATGCATTCTGCTGTAAATGTTTGCTCAAATTTCCTCAGTCACCATCATATTTTCTAAACATTAACACGTTCTCCATCCTAATTGACAGCTAAATCTACATCGGTTGACCAGTAGCGCTGACAGAGGTCATTCTGCTGCATGAGTACTTTTAGTTTTGAGAATAAATTAATTTTGCTGTATACTTATGCGCTTTTAAGTGAGTAACATTTTGAATTCCAGACTTGTAATTGAGTACTTTTACACTGTGGTATTGCTACTTTATGTAATCTAGTTACTTTAAAAATCAGAATTGATTATTGAGTACAACTTGAATTAATATCCAAACCTTTCATGTGCATTTTTGTAGCCAGTAAAGTGATCTGTTCACAAACAGGCCGATGAAAACCAGGACGTACAGATTAAGTAAAAACCCAAAACACTGCTGCAGGCATGGGTTTGGTATCGGGATGTTAACAATTATTCACTGATGTATCAATCGATATTTAATCAATTGTCTGGAGATTATGGTAATTGCACCTCATTTGTTAAATACAGAAAATTAGAATGAAGAAGTGGCAAAAAATAAAACAGAATAAAACAAAAATGAAAAAAAACTTTTTGTATCTTATAAATTATTGATGATTAATCGATTGTTAGTCTTCACAACCATCAGTTAAGGAAAAAGCACAAAATTTTTAGTCCTAGTCTGGAGAGGCGAGCATGACCACTGAGAGAACAGAGAAAGTCATTTAGACTGAAGATTTGAGTGAGTGCTGCTTTTGATAATTCATTAAATATCAATGATGAAAAAGTAACTAATACTCTGAGTAGTTTTTGAACAGAATACTTTGTAAACTCACTAAAGTAGTTTTCTAACATTGGTACTTTTACTTTTAATTGAGTAATATTTTAGTAATGTAACAGTTCTTGTACTATTCAGTACTCTTTCCACCAGTGAGTAAAAGTAATAATATAATAATTTAAAAACACTCTGATACAAGGTAAAGTCCTGCATTCAAAATCTTACTTCAGTTAAAGTATGTAACCATAATCAAGACAATGTACTCTAAGTATAAAAGTAAAAGTACTCATGTGCAGCCCAAATGGGCTCTTTAGTTGTTACATTATGATACATGCAACTATTAGATTAGTATTGTTAATCTAGAAACGTGTAAAATGCATTTTAATATTGTATCTGGTTGCAATAGAGAATTTTATTCATTTTTATACTGTTTTTTTATAGTGAGTAGTTTAACTTACTGCATGCACTGTATTTCATAGACTCATTATAGGTTTTTTAAATTTTCATCTGCAAAGTAACTAGTAATATAAGTCATCAAATAAATGTTGTGAAATAAAAACTCATATATTTCTCCCTGAAATGCAGTGGGGTAAAGTACAAATACCTCAAAAGTGGTAAAAGTAAATACAAATAATACAAACACTGTATGACAACAAAACCTCAGCTGCAGACCTGTAGATCTGAGTACATCCCTGTGGAGTGTCATTATGGAGAATAAGTGCAAAATATTTACAGGTGCATCAGAAACTTAGTTTCATGAGTTTCTCTGTGGAACTGCATTGTGACTTGAATAAGAACAACCCGGGGCTCTCTCTGCCAACTGGGTCACCACACGGTGCAATTATCCACACAGCAGGGCAACAAGAGCACATTGTAACCAGCAGCACACAGGCATATTTCACTGGTTCTGTCATAGATTATCTTCGCGTGGAACTATGCATAAATACCTTTATCCATAAGACAAAAGTTTAAGTTATTCTTCCATCTGTTATTTGTTGCAGGATGCAGCTCTGCGTGTAGCGGGACAGCCCGGTTTAATCCTGTCCGAAACGGGACGACAAACTCAGTGACAGTGACACCCAGGACGAATTTTAGGATTTACCGACAGACTAGGCTTTAAAAAAATGATCTTACCTGGTTTAAGTCATCGCCGACACTTGTGGTAGAGGATGTTTGGCGAGTGAACGCAGTTTATGGTTTGTATGAACACTGAACCGTCCCCTCAGCACGCACCTCAGTTTGCGCATGCACAATGTGAGTGAGGGATTACCGTCTAATCCCGTCTGTGTATTAAAGCATCCTGAGTCAGTGAGGCTCCACAGGAGGAGGAATCCCCCCTGTTCTCTCTCACAGCAACACAGCCCACCACTGTACGTGTACACTGATGAAGTAGATTTTATGAACATAAACTATTTGCGGTCCATTTAGCACCACTTTCTGATAATACCCTTTATTTATTGGCTATTTATAAATTGTAACAAATAGCTTTTTTCATGGTTAATAACGCATGTCCTAATACTTTAAAGATCATTAATAAGCCATTAAAAACAACTTCAGTTTTGCCACGTTATTAAGTCTTGATGGATTATTGTAAATGTCCATCCATCCATAAATTGATAAATAAATAAATAAAAATAAATAAATAAATATATGATAATAATATACATAATGATATATGATAGGCTAAGTCATTTGTTAATTCAATTTGGTTTGGTTTTGGTTCATTATTTATTCATTAAGACTTGACATTAACTGTAGATTAAGGGTTAAATAGAACTTGTGCACTATGAATGTTTACGACAATATTATTACCAAATAGAAGTTGGCCAGTGCTCTTACTAATAGTTTATAAAGTAGTAAATTATATATTAACCATTAATAAAGACATTAGGTACAACTTATAAACACTTTATAAAGGATGTCCTACTAGTGTTGTGGATTTTTCTTTCATGCTTCTTGACAAGCAGCACTTGCTGTATTTTATGTTAAAGTGTGAGTGGCTGTAAGACAAATTTCCTTTGGTATCATTAAAGTTAAACCTTTACAAGATAGTTTGTCCAATAATAGTAACATTCATAACATAATTATTTCATAGCTTGGCAAAAGTAAAAATCATCATCTGTAAGATTTCAGAAGTAATTAATGATATTATTGATTAATCTGACACAGAGCCCTTGTTCTCAAGTAGTGCATAATGTCAACTGGGACTGAACAGAATGTTTTATGTTTAATTAAGGGACATTTGGAAATCAGTCAAAGAGGAATTAGCCTCCAGGCTCTGATATGGAGGGCAAATGAAGCTATTCTCCTCTCTCTGAAGACAGAAGAAAGCAAAATCTTATAGTGACAGAGATCATATCTGGGTTTGTTGATGGAACTGCAAGTAAACCTATAGAGAGGTTGTAGAACATTGTTTTGTTTTTCGTTGTTGTTGTTGTTTTTACACCTAAAGACATGTTTATATTCACATAATAAAACTGCATATGCAGACTCATGATAGACACAATGCAACAATATAAAATTACTTCATTAAAAATATAAATCCTACACAACATCTTAGTACTTCAGTAAAGGGGGAACTTTTTAGTACTTTTCTCAAAATATGTTTAAAGTAAACATACTCATAATGCAGGAAAATGGCCAATGTGAGATTATCATTACTGATGTACAACTTTATATATTATAAGTCTTTAACAATGCATCATATTTATAAGATGGTCATATATTTTGTATACAAATTGTTGACCGGCAAAGTTACCAGTCTGCTGATGTTTCAAACAGGTCTGACTTGGATGTGGTATTTTAGTGCCACCCTCTGGACAGTGCAGTGATTATCTTTGCCTGTGTTTAGGCTGCAAGAGGAAATCTGCCAAGTCTGACTCCTCTCAGAAAGAAAAAAAACATACAAAGAATGTCAATGAACAGTGGCAGTGAATGTAACACAGAGGAGGATAGACAGACAGAGACAGAAAGAGAGAAGGAGAGGGATGTCCTGAATGAACGTGTTGTTGTTGTTGTTGTTGTTGTTTTCTCTTGCTGTCTGCTGTTCAGTGTGTGGAGGCTCCGCTCAGTCACAAGCTTCTTACAGACTAAATGAAGCACAATAACAACAGCTGACCACTGAGTCGCTGGACGTGGAGGTCTGAGACATCACATCCTGAACCATCAGGCTTAACCAACAACATGCAACCAAACCGTAAACTTTCACTGTGCTAGTTTAACTGCACACGTTTTTCATTTGCATTAAATCAATTCTAACTTGACAAAGGTCAGCTACGGCCTTGATTCAACCAGGCGATGTGTCGTCCTAGACGGCATGTGCGAGATCTTTCTAGGCAGCATCCACGTCAGCCAGCGGTAAAGTTATGTGTGATAAATAAAGACTTCCGGGCATTCCGGTTTCAGAATAAAGCACGAAAAGTTAAACCCTTGGAAACCGGTTTACACCTATTTGTATTTACAGAGTGGACTTACAACTATAATTCTTTTTCAGCCATGACACAAATCTGACAGGAAATGACAGACAATGTATGGTTTGGTTTCACCTTTTGGAATTTTAAAATGCCACCTTATTGTTGTGCTGCCTGGATGCAGCAGACTAATTTACAGAATGAAGGCAAATGTAAACACAGATTCGTCTGGCTCCGAGACTAATTGTGTCATTAATCTATTTCGCACTCAAATAAGAGAACCAGTGAACAAAGACTCCCAAAGCCTCTGGTTACAAGTCTTTTTTTCTTGTTTGGTGACAATGTGGTCTGTAAACATGAGTTTTAATTTATCAAATCTAATTAGACTTCTGCTCAGTTAATCGGAGGTATGCAAATTACTTAAGGTACTAAACTTCACGAACTAACAAGAACAATAAAGTTGTTACCTCTCTCACAATAACAGGTGCAAAAAATGATATCAGACTGTTGTACAGCTGACAGCTGAAACACGTCTACACAGCCTCAAATGAGGTCTAATCATGCAATATATATATAAACACCTAGTCCATGACCATGGGTGCATAGGACCTTTAAAGGGGACCTATTATTCTCATTTCAAGCTCCATATATTTATCCTGAGACTCTACTAAAGTATCTTCACATCATTCACTGTTAAGCATCCTTATTTATCTAATACTCCCCTCAATTCTCTCTCTGTCTAAAACAAGCTGTTTTAGCTCCTGTCTCTTTGAGAACGCCCTTCCAAAAAAGAATGCTTTCCTTCCAGAAGCCTGCCCAGATAGCCTACAGCATGCAGTGTTTGTACGCTCGGCCTGTGCACTTTGACCAAGATGACCAAGAAAGAAATCTGTGACAAGCTGATATCAGCTTGTCAAGGAAAAGCACAATAGACCCCCATTAACTATGTATCTGCTTGTTTTCACGTTTTGTCATCATTATGGTCATTTAAGTGTAATTTTAATATTTTCCTAATGTCTTATTTTAATGCATTTATATGCCCCTGTAAAGCACTTTGAAGTAGGTTGTGTCTGGTCCTACAGAAACACATTTGCCCTGCCTCGACATATGTTGGGTGCAACAAAAAAGATATTAATATGAATTTGGGTTTAAGGCCCTTATCGTGTCCTGTGATAATGTATTTATATGGCGCATATTCCCAAACAAATTTGCCATTACTGTAATGAAATGAACCCAAATCACTGAAGAAGTGTGGCCCCTGATGATCTGGGGCCACGGGGCAGTTGTTGCACTTGCATGGTTGCTAAACCAGTTTTGAATGTACGTCCGTTTACACGTAAAGGGACATTTCGATTCAAAAACTGGGAACAACATGACGATAGGAACACACATGGGTGTGTTTGGAAGTTTTATTGGGTGATGGATTTGTAAGAAAAAAGCTTTATTCTGAAAAACCTAACCGGAAGTTCTTTTTTTTTTTTCTGGCCGGCGGAGCTACATAACAACGTAGCGGTGGAGGGAAGTTGCATTCATGATTCGTAAAGTCACTATGACTTTGATCTGTTAATGTTCGCTTCTGTCAAAATCCCGTCTTGCAGCTGTAAATAAGCAACATTTCAGCACGAGGATCTAACGGTAACGTTTCCTCCACCATCAGTTCCTGTTTCAGCTGGACTGACTGTAGGTTCACTTTAGGTGACAGTGGCGTGGTGTCAGTTGCAGGTGAACCGTCTCGGTCCACATAAGTTGTCTTGAACATGGTTCACATCAAAGAGACTGACTCTGAGCCTCGGGTCTACGGTTATACCAGGACAGCCTCCGCAGTACTGACCCACTTCATCTGCATCGCCTTCACGGTGTTTATCACAGCTCTCTGCCGACCAGGTTCAAGTAAGTGTTCACTACTGTTCAAACACCTTCACAACACTGTCACTGTCGAACCAAACATTTGTTGATTTAATCTGTTTGTTTTATTTTAGGTTTGTTTTCCTGGCATCCTTTCTTCATGACACTAGCAGTAAGTCGAAGCTTTCAGAATAAATCTTTTCACTGTAAACTCATGAAATAAGTTAAATCACACTGCAACTTGGCCTACTGGGCACAGATCCAGGGGCCCATGGTGTCCGTTGGTACCTGGGTCAGAGCGTTTGAAGTTACTCTTAACATCTCTCTGTGCAAGTGTACCCTACAAATACAAAGAGACACAGTAAAACACACATTACAACAAAACATAAAATTACCAAAAGAAGGTGAAATATTACTATGAGAGGACAAAAAACTATCACAGAGTCATGAAAGTATTACAAAGAAGCATAAAACTACCAAAAGGAGAAAAAAATGAAAAAGAGGCACATGAGTACCACAAAGAGACATAAAACAACTACAGACAGGTACAAACCAGCTACAAAGGGACACAAAACTATCACAAGGCAAGACTAAACAAACAAACAAACAAACAAACAAACAAACAAACAAAACAAAACAAACAACCCCAAAGAGACATCTCTTTTAATCTGAGTGTGGTGCTATAAAGGGAGGGTGGTGGGCCTTTTACATGCCCAGGTGCCCGATGTCTCATAATGTGTTCATGGCAGACAGAAAAATAACTATTAATAACTAAAAAACTATTTTATTAATTAAATGCCCAAATTCTTGGTTCCAGCTTCTCAAACATACAATTTTAATGTCTACTTGTGCTTTGGTAAATTGTGATATTTAAGATACTTTATAGACCTAAAGATAAATCAGTGATTCAAGAAAATCCACATTTTAGTAACAATAATTGTTTTCTTTTCCACCAGTTCTCTTTCTTCATGACAGAAGCCATCCTCCTCTTCTCCCCTCATGGCTCGCCCATCAAAAAGCTTCCACACAAGACAAAAGGATGTGTTCACTGGATCCTGCAGTGTCTCTGTGTGTCCTGTGCCATCCTGGGTGTGGCAGCCATCTCTTATAACAAACACCTGAACGGTAAACCTCACTTCACCTCGTGGCACGGTCTGCTGGGCCTGCTCACAGTGTGTGTGGTGGGGCTGCAGTCTGTGGCAGCTGTGCCTCTCATCTACCACTCTCTGGCCAAAGGCTGGTCCCTTGCCAAACTGAAACGCTACCACGCGGCATCTGGACTCGTCACGTACCTGCTCGGCAGTGCCAGCCTACTCCTGGGCCTCAGCTCTGCCTGGTTCACTGCATCTGTCAGGGAATACACCTGGTACCTGTCAGCCCTCTGCCCTGCTCTCACCGCCCTCGTCATTATGAACCAAGTCACCAGGGCGTACATGGCTAAGAAACGCTTCCAGTCCTGACAAAAGATACAATATCAAAACTTTAACAAAACACTGACGGAATACTTACGCAAGGTCTGCCTACGAGATTTCATTTTTTATCCACGATCAGTCAGTTTAATTTACATAAAAGCAAAAAAGGAACTGATTGCTGGTGCTGTGCACCTCTTTGAGGGTCTTGTCATGTCATGAAACACCAGAGCTAAATGTGGAAAATGAAACACTTTTCTTTCCTTGTGTTTTATATGTAACATACACAGGACTGTAGTTACCGTTGTACATTAGCCAAGAACAGCCGTGCTTGCCTTTATTTTTCAAATTCCGTTATCTCAAAATAATGACAAAGCTTAATTTATCTTGTTATCTTGAGAAAACAAAAGGCAGATTTCCCAAGATAATCAGATCATTTATCATAAGACAACGACTTGTTTTCTTGAGATCACTGGATAATTATGAAGGCCTTTTTCACCAACATGGAACTGGTCCGTATCGATTCATGCACCTAATTTTGAACACACTCAAAAGGTGGCTCCTAGCTGCAACCAAAAAAATAGCACGTTTTCTTTGGGAATACAAGTGGATGTGTTACAGTCCACAGGTTGTTGTGTATTGTGCAACACCCTCCGTTTATATGACGCATCCTTGATTACAATGGCTCCACTGAAAAACCTGTGAAAGTGCGGGATGGTTTGCCAGATAGGACCAAGGTTGCAAGAATCTTGAACGGAACCAGTTAAAGAACCAGAGCTGTACTGGTGCAAACAGGCTTATGGAGAACTCAAACATTAGTGTCTGGTTTATTTGATTATACCTGATTTCAGCCTTCAAGATCACTGCCATGACTATCAGGGAAGATTCAATAAGTCAAAGCATAGTTTTGTTAAAAAGCTACACATTTATCTCTTGACTTGAAGGACGGATCTGAATGTTTTCTCTAGCAGAAAACACACAATGCTCTCTCTGCCTGTTAGACCTCGACTATAGTACAGTCTGATGCTACAGTTGTCAAGATGCCATCTGCATGCTGACATGGCACCCTGATCTCTGACAAATGTTTCAAGCAATAAGAGGAAACAACCTTTTGTTTTCTTGTGATAATAGGTTGATTATCTCAAGTAAACAAGGCCATTTTTTTTCCAAAATAATGAAATAATTAACTTTCCATCTCGAGCCAACAGCATTTAAAAATTGATTGCAAGCACAGCACAGCTTCCGTACCGTTCAGGACACTGAGGTCATGTCTCCTTTTGTTCCTTAGCAGTTTGGGGTTATATTTGATTATTACAGATATATTTCACGTCAAGCTTTTTTTGTGGTTATTTTTAGCCATGCTAGCTTTAATTTACGACCAAATGTTTGCAAAGTTAATGACATTCCCATCAGTCTCAGCTCTACTTTCTGTTAATTGCTAGTTAGCAAATATTAGCATGCTGACATGCTTAATTGAATGGTGAACATGGAAAATATTAAACCTGCTAAACATTAGCAATGTCAGTATAGTAGTATTAGCATTTAGCAAAGTATTGCTGTGCCTGAGTGCAGCATCACAGAGGTGTTAGCATGGCTGTAGACTCTTAGTCAAGTTTTAAACTAAATTGCGTAAACTGTAATGATTTTATGACAAAAAATTACTCTGTTTGAGGTGTTTTGGATGCATGACTTCAGTAGCTCCTGGCTACAGTCCTGAATATGTTGAATTTTCTCAGGTTGCTTACTATCCTGCCTATTGATTATTTATGCTGCCTTTAATTACTGATTTAGCCAAGTGTTTAAATAAATTTATGAATGAATTTTTTTAAAAATCATACTGAAGATATGTTGTAAATTAAAAGCATTTGTAAATGATTCACACTGCAATAGAAGAGTGTTTTATTGTTAAAATAACATTGATAACACAGTCATATTCTGCTTCGATCTAGGCTGCATGTACGAAATTCTTACTGGATCAGCCGTTAATGGGTCAAAGTGAACAAAAGGTTAAAAAATGTAATTACAAAAAACAATATATTTTCCATCATAAATAAATAAATTTCAGACACTTACATTGAAATAAGGGAAACAACTGCCAGGTGAGCAAACACCAATAAGAAGTTATAAAAAACATTTTTAAAAAAATGAAAAATTCCCATGAAACATAAAAATGCACATAGTTGACAAGAAATGGCAGACAGGTTTAGTTTTTACAAACTTATGATTCCCAAGATTCAAATGCAAAGTGTTTCCAACGGATTGAGAAGACTGAGAATAAAGACATGGCGTCAGTATGATGTACCTGGTACAGTTCACAAGCAGATATGATCCTTTTTCAAAGCGCCAGCTCCACCTTCAATTCTGAAACAAACTATCACAAGTGCCCAAGATGTGCTGAAGAAAACTGAAGACATCCTCGATGACAGAAATGAAGCATCCCGAACAAAAACAGGGAAGGTGCCAGTAGCAAATAAAACAAAAAATGACTATGGGAGCAAAAGATGCCCACAAGAAAACATCTCTACAAAAACTTCATAGGGAATGACCTGTTGTCTCAGGTTATCCAGTGTTTTCTAAAGGCTAATAACCACTGTGTCTAGCCTATTTTACCAACGGAGGAAAGGGACTTTCCTACATCTACATACCTTGAGGTGTCATCACAACACAGAAACACAAGGCTACAGAGAACAGCAAAGACCTAAACTCCCTAAAGCACTGCAGAGACTGACTGACACGACTGACAGAAGCTACTTACACTGCACTGCTGTTAAAGACGCACCTCTGTGAAAAGCTACCACATGATGGCACTGTCAGTTCTGTAAGGCCACCACAACACCTGACCTGGCTCCGTCACAGTCACAGGTGGTTGTAATGAAACATTGTCTGGTTTGATGGTTGGTGGCTACATTGACTTCAGGTTTTATACACTCAGGCTGCATGAATGCAATGTTTTCTACAGTTTAGGTAAGATTTGTTCTCAGAAAATAATCCAGAAGAAACTACATGTAGAGTGTAGTTTGACTGACTCCAACCAGTGGTGGGGACACTGAAGTAAAAACTGCAACAAAAGACAGGTTTTTGCAAATGAACTAGCAACATTAAAGGGGCATTCTGGATTATTTGATGTAGGGCTGTATGAGGTACTTATCGATAGGGAGTATATCAGCTATAGTAAATGGCAGTTTGCATGCTCCCAATTTGGAGAAGCAGAGAGGAGCACCAGCATGGAAGCTAAACAATGGAAAACCTTTTTTTTCTCATTTTAAGTTTAAATTTCCTTATTCAGCAAATGGTTCCACCAAACAAAAGAATGACAAATGAGCTGCAATTACAGACATTTCTGGAGTATCGATCATCAATTAATACACTTTTAATCAGTAAAATTCTTAACCATGATGAGTGATTCATTATTAACATCCCTTGTACACTATTTAGAATAGTTTCACCACTTTATCTTACTGTTAGACAGGAAAACCATTATATAAGCCAAATATCACTCTCCAAACCAACCAGACTCCACGGGAGAAATCAGTACTTTTACCTTGTAGACCACAGGAATTTTTTATCTATCACTGCTTCAATCTTTTAGTTTGTGTTATTGTATGACTTTGTTGTTCTAAATGGTATGTTTAGATTTACTAAAGTCACACAATAAACACAAGCAAACTAACCACTGGAGGCTGTTTTAGGTCAGCAACTATGCTCTGCAGTTGTGTCTTTGGGTTTGGTTGGTTTGGAGAGAGTGCTATTTGGCTTATATTATAGTGGTTTCCTGTCAGAAAAAACTGTCTGACAGCAAAGTAAAGTGGTGAAAATATTCTAAATATAGTGCACACTTAAATTGATATTGATATGTTTTAGCTAGACCTATTTTGAGTGGCTAAAATACCTTTTACTCAACTTCTGAGCTGGTATTCCTCTCTGCTTCTCCAAACTGGTGGTGTGCTGACTGTCATCTACTGTAGGTAGGTACATTGAATATCGCAAAGTACCTCGTACAACCACACTTCAAAGATTCTGAACTATCCCTTTAAACCTTGGGTTGTGCTCCTTTGGGCTTTCACACTTGGTGCTTTTAGTCACAATGCTGAACCTGCCCTACACTTGTGTTTTGAGTTTGACACCGACTGTCTGAATGCTCAGTAGTTCTTCCAACAGATTTGTAAAAGGATGCACTAAGATAAATGCTAAGACTCAAGACCCCGTTGTGTTATTTATTTAAGGCTAAAAATTAAAGAACACAGTCCGAATCTTTGTCCCAGCCCCTGTGTTATCAAAGGCTAACATGAAAGTACATTCATTTTAGTTTTAAGGAACAAAAAAAAGAGAGAGAGAAAAAGGAAACTATAAATTTCAAAGTAAATTTGTTTCCCTTGCATCAATGCAAGGGCGCATTTCTCATCATGAGTCGCTGTAATAATGAACCATCTCCCTACAACCAAAATCTACACACTGCACAGTATTGACTTGCATTATAAACAATGATAATGACTATTTACAAAGTATCAACATGTTCAGTTATAGTATCACACATAATATCCTTTCAACAGGGGATGCTACAATGTCTATCAAACTGCTAAGGACTAAAATATGCTTTGAAAGCCTAAAATTCCTGTTGTTAAAGGTAAGCCTTGAAGGATTTTCTCTAAATATACTGTCAAGTGGATTTCCTCTCTGTTGTCACTGATGTTGTTATTCATTGTGGTGTAGTTTTCCAGTTTAATTCACTAGAAAAGGAAACTGTGCTGAAGAAAAAAAAGTAGATTAGTGGTCAGCAGGTGAGTACGACTGACACATGTAACAGCAAGTCAGATTTTGGTTTGCACTCCACTGTTTCACAGCAATATGTTATGAGACAATCCAACAAGTTTTCATCACATTATTCCACCTGAAATCAGAGGAAATTAAACTACCAGCATGGCGAGGTCTTGCTTTAAAAGTGTAGCAGGAGAGGCTGTGCTTAGAAAGCCCCCGGAAAGAACTCAGCTGGTCCCCGTACGACAAAAAGGTCTGTTCCCACTGCTCTGACGCTCCAGCTGAACAAGTCTGGGATATTCAGCATAAGGATTTGTTACTCTGACTTTGTAAAGTCATTAAGGTACAAGTTGATTCTCTCATTTGCAGGTGAGAGTCCATCTGTATGTGTATTTGGGAGTGTGGGTGAAGTTTAAAGGGATATGTTTGGATGTTTTGAAATGGGGTTGTAAGACGTACTTATCCATCGTCAGTGCATTACCTACAGTAGATGACGGTCAACACACCCCGAGTTTAGAGAAGCAGCAGGGGTACCGCTGTAGGAAGCTAAGCAATGTACTGCTGTCGACAGGGTCGTCAGCAAATCATAGCTGCAATGATTAGTTGATTAATTGATTAGTTGTCAACTACTAAATGAATCACCAACTACTTTGATAATTGATTAATCTCTTTGAGTTGAAAGTTTCTGATTTTAACTTCTCAAAAGTCAATATTTTCTGATTTCTTGGTCCTCTGTGACAGTAAACTGAATATCTTTGTGTTGTGGACCTAAGAAAGATTTTGAGGACGTCAAATTGCACATTGGGAAACAGTGATAGACATTTTTCACCATTTTCCAACAATTTAAGGACCAAACAACTATTTGATTAATCAAGAAAATGATAGACAGATTAATTGATAATGAAAATAACTGCTAGTTGCTGTCATGTAGTTTAGCTGCCTAAAAAGGACCATCTAAAAATACAGTAATATAATTATTATTATATTTAAAAAATCAGTTTTAGAGTACAGTATATTTAGAATATTTTCACAGCTTTACCTTGCTGTTAGACAGCACTATCCAACAGGAAACTGCTGTTATATAGGCCAAATATCGCTTTATCCAAAGCCAATAGACTCCTTTGGCAAAATCTGTAAATTTAATTTGCAGAACACGGAACTGCTGCCCTGATACTTTATTTTGTGTTATTGTGTGACATTGCTGTTTTAAAGGGTTAGTTCAGATTCGCTAAAGTCACAATATAACAAAAACTAACTGATTGAGGTGCTGGTAGACCAGCAACTCCTGTCTTCTGCGAGGTACATTTACCATTTTTGCCACTGGACTCTGGTTGAGGGAGACAGAGCGATAGCTGACTCATTTAACAGTGGTTTCCAGTTGAAAAAGGCTGTCTGATGGCAAAATAAAGTGGTAAAAATACAACGGTACTCTTGCTGCTTCTCGAAACTGAAGGCGTGACAACCACCATGTACTGTAGGTAATACACTGATTATTAATAAGTACCTCTTATAACCCCATTTCAAAAAACCTGAACTATCCCTTTAATGAGACCATTAGGAATGGGAATGCAGTTTATCTCAATGATGATTAGGTGAATGATATAAACTGTTTCAATGACCGAACCATATTTGACTGATCACAGTATTTTCCAACATTATTGAATGTGTTCAGGATTAAAATTAATTTTTAGTTCCTGAAAATGTAATTGTCTTTTATAACAAGTTACTTCATCGTTAAAGAACTCATTGTTTTCTCTTGACCTCTCTTTTATTCTGATGTGTTCACACATTCAGAATGTAACAATGCATCTGACCATTAGGGAAGATACTATAACAGAATTGATTTAATTAATTTATCATGCAATCATTCCCATCCCTAATGTAATTTGTTAACCATGAGTGGTAAAACTGTGTGTGAAACTGCCTCTACTGTCCTGTCACCTCTATGACGTCATCATCAGAACTACTGCCGCCATTGTCCGTACTCTGATGTCTGTCCGGCTGTGTCAGCGCTGCCCCCAACAGGCTGGAAGTTGGATTGTTGAAATGGGAGAGGAAACTGGATGTTGTAGAGCTGGAGTTAGAGGTGGGGAACCCCCCTGACCCAGAGAGGAGTGGGGTGGAGAACATCCTCGGCTCAGGGAGCAGCGACTGACTGTAGTTGAGAGGGAATCCTGACGAGAGCAGGCCGGCCATGTTGGGATTCATCAGGTATGGAGGCAAAGACCCTGATGTCAAGGAGGAAGAAGGTGCTGCTGAGGATGAGGATGACATGGGGATGGTGGTGGAAGCGGAGGAGAAAACGGTGGGCAGAGAGGAGGAGGAGGGAGTGGAGAGGTGTCCGTTCCCTGTAGCAGAGGGGAACATGGTCTGTAGGTCAGCGAGTGTTTGTCCCGGTGTCTGAAGGAATGACGAACCACTGCTACCACCCATCAGGAGTGGGTGACTCATGTGACCAAGGTTCCCCAGTAGGGAGGAGGAGTTCAGACCCACGGGAGGAAAACTGAGCCCACTGGAGCCCATGGACAGTCCAGGAAAACGTGTTGCAGCTGTTGAGGTGCGTTTGCCTCCTATTTGTGTGTTGCCCTGACTTTCAGTACTCCTGCGTTTGCTGCCGCGCATCTCCAAAGCTGAGCTCAGGAGGTCGTCACCGAGTTGCCTGCCGAGATCACCAGTCTCACTGTTTTGTGAACTGCCTTCATCCCCTGCTGGTACAGCCGACACATCTGATGGTGACGGCAATTCGTTCCCCATGCCAGCGGTGGCGTCGCCTGTGGAGGTGTAGCGGCTGATCTCTCTGAGGATCTCAGAGCTTAAGGGAGAGGAGGAGCGCTGCTCCCCGTTGGGGGATTGCTGCTGTTGATCCACAGGGGAGGAACAGCCATTACTGACTGGATGGATCAGGGAACCCTGGGAGTCTGTGGAGGAGAGAGAAATGCAGCCATGAAATGTCAGGAGACATCGTCTCTGCCTCTGAATAATTTAGTCCTGAAAAGCATTAAAGAAAATACGGAAATAAGATGCTGTAGCCAAATATATGCTTCAATTTGCCATCCACTTTGTTGTTGTAACACTGCAAATTTCCCCATTGTAAGACTAATAAAGGAATATCTCATTTTATGTACAAATATTATTAGAATCTAAGAAATAACTGCACAAATGATATGCAGAGATTCCTTGGTGTTTCCTCTAGACCTTTTCTTCTTTTCTTGTTTTTTTCTTTTCTTTTCCTCTCTTCCTCTTCTAAAACGTCTTAAAGATATAAGATTGAACATTAATTTAGTAGCAAAACTATTTGTTAATCTCTGCTCAGGACATCATTACCCCACTATATGTTCACATGACGTCACACTCCCCTCTGCGTCTTGTAATCTGAGCACATGCATGTGAGTCTGTCTTTGTCAAACTGTTGGCTTTGAGGAGAGTGGCTGTTTCTTTGCACATATGATGCAGTGAATTTAGGATTTAATTTGACCAAACCAAAGTTTGTGATTGTTGGAACAGTGGAAAGACTGACCAAAACATTTAGGTGAGTTTTGGTAAAACTAAACTAAAATGGTAAAAATAAATAAATAAATACATAAATAAATTTATTTAAAATAAATAAAAAGCATTGACTTTTTTAAGACACCTGAAAAAAGGTGGGGCCCAGTCAGAGGCTAATACTATTCACCACTGATCATGTGTGGGCACCTTTAGCATCAAGCCCCAAAATCTCAGGATTTTATATGTCCAACAATACAGCTTGAGAGCATCTTTCATTTGACATCCCCACCTCTTTAAAACTTCAGTTTGTAACACAGACTTCCTAAATAAGTTTGAAGTCTAAAGTCAAAACTGAGATAACCCGGATGACATCACTATGACACTATTTTCTCAGACTTGAGAAAGCTCCTTTCAGAGCCACTAAAGACATTATGTTTCCATAAGGTGTTGACAACAAGTAAACAAGTAACCTGAACTTCGTATGTAAAAGAGCACCACCCTCAAAGCTGTCTGAGTTGTAGTTAAACCATTTAGAAGGAACCGAGAACAATAAATATGAATTTGTACCTCTTGAAGCAGCAGAGCCCCCGACTGCTGGTCTACTGATCTTTCCAGATCGAATAGCAAAAATTCTTCCATCATTCGTCCTGATGTAGGTACCTGTGGTAGAGAAAACATCAAGTGATGGAGGCAGTGACTGAAAATGCTCTGTACATAGAGAGAAATTATTGTGTTGTTGCAACTACCTTTAGATCCTCTGATAACATGGATGCTCTCTCCTGCACTAATTCGAGCTTGAACATCTGTTGTGCTATTGGCTCCTGGGATTACAATATCTGTAGATCCGGACAAAATGGCTGATGTTAATGTCTGGTCATAATACATGTATCTTCTTTTGAAAGATTCAGTGGTTAAAATCATTCAAACAATTCAGGGTGTGTGTGGTACTTTGACTGATTACAGCATTTAAACAGACGATACATTACCAGTTGTGGTGATGATCCTTTGTACGTACACTCCAGCTTTCTGCAGGAAGTTGACAGGCAGGCTGCCGGCAGAGCTGGAGCCAGCCATGCCCATGCCAACTTGGCGAGGCATCATGGGGATTGGGGTTGACTGGATGGGCCTGACACTTGCCACAGGCTTGTCATCTGGCCGTGCCATGGGACGCCTGAAAATATGAGGGCTGAACTCATGAGATGCTCACACACATATCGAACAGTCGTGTATGGCAGGTCTATTTTTGGAGTTGACTTTTTGCCTGATTGCACAGATATCTGTATATTTTGGCAGAGGAAAAAGTTAATTATAATGCACTGCATCACAGAATATCAGGAAAACAAGGCTGGTTAGTTTGTGGTTGTAGCTGGGGAGCTGAGATAATCAGGAGCAGTTGTACTGTGAAACAACCCATTAGCATCAGTTCATCACTACACAAACAATTAAATGAGATACCCAAGAGGAGTGCACGCTACGACATGTAGTCTGAAACCCACCAGCCGCGTTGGTTAAACGCAGGTATGTTTGTGAGCGTCTGATCACTGGTTGGGTAATAGGGGGCGTACGATGGACGAGAGTAGGGCACTGAGGCTCGTTTCTCATCCTCGTAGCTCTTCTTAGCGGCTCGCTTCTCTGCTTTGGTCAGTTTTGACTCCTTGCGGTCCACCAGCAGAGACTCATGATGGAAAGGTTGCTAATGAGACACACAGAAAGAGAGAAACTGAATTACAGATCAACATTGGATCGGATTTTCCACACAAATCCATAACATGTCATAGAAACTCATCATTTACATGGGATTCCTAATATTAATAAAAAATAAGGTATAATGCTCTCAACTCACTATTTAACCTTGAAGGCTGGGTGCTACAGCTTTACTGTAGATCATAATAAAAAACAAAGACTAGAACCGCACTCAAATTTCACTGTTTAATTTGCCACATGGGGCATTTCAGGCCATAACCTTGGCTCCCCCCCCTGTTGAGATGGATTTGTTATGCTGGTTGAGGTCATCTGTAATTAACCCCACCTGTGTATATTGATTTTGAAGGAACACACGCTGAGGATGGTCATCTGGCCCAAAACATCCTTTGGTTTTTATTTCTATTATTAATGAAATAGCTATACTCCTTTCCTTTTCCTCTCCTGCTTACTTATTTCACTGCAGACAGACTTTTCAATCAGGATTTTAGTTTTACTAGGAAAGCTGGGGGAAATGTCACTGTTATTAGAATTTCTGAGTGATTTTCATCATGTCTAAATCTGCTTGTCACCATTTCTTGAGGCTATGTGCTCTCACATTAAGTAAATATCCTACTTTTATGCACTGACTGTAAAATTCCCACCATAACTATCCTTATTTCACAGTTTAAATCCTCACCACAGATCATCAATTTCATCTGGAAGATGAGCCTTCCTTGTCTTTTTTGAGCCATTCAGAAGTTTGTGATTTTGTACTCTGCAGCCCAAGACCAATGGCATGATATAAGAACACAGTGCAGTAGTACTTGCCAGAATGCCAATACCTATATTATATTCAGGGTTCAACATTACCGTTTTTTCCCACTATAGCAGTTATCAAGTAACAGACTATTCAGTTTAACATGATGTTTTGCATGAAAAATTACTTTAATCATTAATCTATTATGTAAATAATGTCATAGCTGTCAGGCAACTGAATTACTAGATTTACTTGCCCAGCATGGCTTTTTACATGCCCCGGGCAAGCTGGTAATCCTTATTGCTGAGCCTTGACTCAAACCCCGAAAACTGGCTTTCATGCAGATCATGAAACTGTACCTTGGTGATGAGTTGTGGGTAAAGCTGGCAAGCCTGATAGATCACTCCTTCATATTCCTCCCGGGACGTCAGAGAGATGTTGCCAGCTTCCTCTTCCACAAAATGCAGCAGCGACTCTACTTCCTTACGAGTGAAGTTCAGCACTGGGTTCAGGTCATCAACCACACGGTCTGAAAACACACACACAGACACAACATTTTAAGACTGGATATGATTCAGGTAATTACCCACATTAGATTTGGTGTATGTGTTCATAATGCCTGGATAAAAGCTCAATAACCGTTCAATGACATTATAACACCAATTAATTTCAAGTATTAAAAGTTGCAAGTAGCAACTTTCAAAAGTGAAACTTGCAAGTGCCAAATTGACCAAAAGAGACGGCGCAAATGCAAAAATGCAACATAAATGCAATTTCAAACAAACAGATGTACAAATCTCTTACCAGACATGCCCTGTTTGGAGACTTGTCTGTCATAGATCTTCTTCTCGAGGGTGAAATCACACACAAGGCGATAAATATAGCAGGGTTTTTTCTGACCATAGCGATACACCCTACACACCGCCTGGGCGTCGTGACACGGGTTCCAGGAGGCATCAAATACTACGACACGGTTGGCCCCGATGAGATTGACCCCAAGGCAGCCCGCTCTGAAAGGAACACAGTGAATGATGATAAAATGTCTGCCAGGAAGTGTGAAAACGAAAAAAAAAAAAAAAAAAATGAGAGCAGAGAAAAGTACCTTGTAGAAAGTAAGAAGACCCATGTTGTGTTGTTCTCCGGGTCATTAAACTGATTGATAAGTCGCTCTCTCTCAGAGGCAGATGTACCCCCATCCAGTCCTGCAGACAGACATACATCATCTCTTAACACTGAAGCACCTGAACACACTTTAACTTGCACATGAAGTAGAAAGTATCAAGGCGATATTTTTCATTGAATACTTTAATCATGACCATTTCTACTGATACAGGAGAAGAACTTCTTCATCTTGGCAGAGCAGTAAAATGCTCAGAGGAAACTGTAACATCAATAACTATGTGACATATATCAAAAGAACAATTTCAAACATCTTTGTCAAATCACGAATAGATTGCTCCTAAACTTGTTTCCAGAGCACAGTGTAAAATTGCTAGGACAAATGATCAAATGGGAGAAAGCGAGAAATTGCAGCCAGTGATAATAAATCAATAAAAACTATCAGAGCTTTGAGGTTTCTGTGCTGACAATGGCCACACTTTCTGCAGAGATGCTGGTTTGAAGCAAGGGGACAGATTGGATCTTGACTCACTGTAGTAATTGAGGTTGCGAACCCAGTTTGGGCTCTGGGTGTCAGAGGAGGCGATGCCCATCGGCATGGGTCTCTTTGATAAGAAGTCCTCGATGACGCTCAGGGTGGACAGACTTTGACTAGTGGGTACACAGCAGAAACACATGAGGGGTAAGAGAAGTGCTTTTTGGTATAAATTTAGGTTGAACAAATAATCAAAATAACACTGAAATCACAATACGGCCAAGCGCAATATCCAAATCATAGCTGTCTCTCTCTCTTTTTTTTTTTTGATAAATGTGTGTAGTGCTGCAGAGATGCAGTTTACCTGCATGCCACCAAAGCCCATTAAAAGGTAATTGGTCAATACCACTCTGACAACAAACGGAAACCAGAATGCTTCCAAAGTTCTGACCAGAGCTGCAATGATTAATCAATTTGTGGTTGCTGTCATCTATTAAATGAATCACCAATTATTTTGATAATCAATTTATCAGTTTTAGTAATTTTTTAAGAAAAAAAGGAACATTTGTGTCATGTCAGTTTCTTAAATATATAGCTTTTAGTTTCTTTACTCCTCTATGACAGTAAACTAAAAACCTCTTTGAGGACATCATGTTGGGCTTTGAGAAACACTGCTTGACATTTTTTTTTTTAAACCATTCTTTGACATTTTAAAGACCAAAAATCTAATCAACAATGAAAATATTTGTTGGTTACAGCCCTAATTCTGACACCAGACCTGTTTGTATTATTTCTCAGTATCACTACGTATACAACAACGGCTACAAACAAACATCAATCATGTTTTACTAAAGGTCATACTTAATTGTGTTATTTGTGAAATTCCTGCTTACAAAGGTAACCTGGAAAAGAAGCAGAAAGCCTCTTAAGATGTATGAAGATTAAAATAATAACGCCTAATGGTTTGCTCCAAAAAAAAAAAAGTCTGATTAATTAGCTGAAATGCAAAGTCAGTCTACCTCTTCTCTAAGCTGCTTAATGGTGGATTTGTGTTTAATGCAATGTAGAGTACTTACCTAAAGACCAAAATCTTGTCTCCTCTTCTCACACTCTCATCAATCAAATGGAAGAGCAGAACCATCTTGGCAGAGTTCTCCAGAACTCCTGTCTGGTAGTTTGACATTATGTCCTTTGCCTGAGACATGATAAATGGAAGAAAAGGGCAGCTGAGTTAAAAGTGAGTGAGACACACCCCTATACGGGTAGTGCAGACATATCAACACCAAACAAAATAGTTTAGTATATTTCAGTATTTGAAGTTTATTTAGTGCTTTAGGTTTGAAACAAATATATCAAAACAAGAGGACTCTTAGCTGTAAAATGAAGTTTCAGAGAAAACAGCTTCACATGGACTGTTGTCATGACACATACCCATTCATATGTGATGACTTGATTGGCTCTATCCTGGGAGGGATTAAGTGGTGGTAGGGTGTTGTTGACTTTGCTGTTGCTTGAGTCGGCTACTTTGGCTTTGAGGCCAGCACTCGGTGCAGGACAGCGGGGGTTAGTAGCTGAAGTGATGTCATCCAGGTCCAGGTCCTGCTCATTCGCCTGATTCTCCTTCTGCAGGGCTTCATAGAGGACATCTGGGTGATTCCAGATCTGGAGGGATAAATGCCAAAGTAGCACTTAAATAGTTGCAACAAAAATTAACCCCAGGAATCAGTCTCTGCAAAAGGTAGACAGTTTGGGATGCATAAAATCACTATAAGGATTTCCTTAGGGTGTTACGAGGGAAAACCCTTCAATCTCTAAGTGTCTGCACTTAGCTACTAAAGTAATCACCTTTGTGTCACTATAAAGTGAAATCTCTCATTCCAAGTGGTCTCACAACAGAGCAGCCGGGAAAGGGAGGAGAGGAGTGCACGGACCGAAAACCTCAGATCAAAATGTAATGTTGGCGAAAAGAAGGAAATAGGAAGACATAATAAAGGTCGGTGTTAATTTTCTTTCAGCTACAGTGGCTGTGAATGTTCACTTTCCTTTGGCTGCAAATAGGCTGCAATAAATTTAAGTTTAATCCTGGTGTTTTTCTGCTTTATTGAATGAAAATAAGGATAAATGTAGTCCCCAAAAAACTCATGAGAAATTACTTTAAATCGGTGTCTCTCCACGCCACAATGACAGGAGCCATCTGTGTACACTGCTGGGCCAATTAACACCTTCCTTTCAAACATATTAAATACAGATGCAGTCACAATAACTAAAATTATTTTCAGGCTTGGTAAATCACAGTGTGTGTGCTAAACTAACTTATTTCCATTTTCTCCTCCCAGTGTTTTGCACATTAGGGTAGAAATGCCCCAAATTGCATATTCATCAAGGCAAACCTACTAAATGGACAGTGCCTGATGTCTTGCACAAACGTAAGTTTAAAACTTTAGGGGATTTATGTAACTGGGCACGGAGATTTCTAGCTAACAGCAAGGATGCAGCCTCACCTTGCAACACACACAGAAGGCCTTGAGTGGGTTCAGACCGAGCCAGCCGCTGTTCCCTGCTTCTCGAAAGCGTTTCATGAACTCTGTGTACAACGCCCTCTGAACAGGAGAGAGCCGCACTAAGATCACATGCTCCTCCTTGGAAGGAAGCTGGTCTCGCAGCACATCATGACCACGTCTGTAAGCAGGAAAAGCACCATAGAGAACATTACGAGGTCAGCATTATTCAGGATTTTTTTCGCAACATAAAATTTTTAAATCAAGCCCTGACAGAAAGTTTACCTCTGAACAAAACCCTCCAGCAGGCTGTGCAGCACATGGCTGCGGTAGCGCATCAAGCGGACATCTTGAGGTGTGCTGTCCACGCACTGCCCGTTCAGAATGGGGCGCTCAAACATGTTGCTGAATTCCTGGCGCGTGCCTAAAAAGTCTGGCCGAACAAAGTCCACCATGCACCAGTATTCAATGAGGTTGTTCTGCAGCGGGTAACCTGTCAGGACGACTCTGCGCCGGGAGCGGATGTTCTTCAGGGCCTGTGACGTGCTGGCATGGTAGTTCTTAATGCGATGACCCTCATCACATATCACCACATCTGGCCCAGGTCGCGCTATGGACCTTTCAATACCTGAAAAGACAAAGTTATGAAGGAACACTGAATGAATGAATTTGTAAACATAAATGACATTGATTGATTTAATATACATTGATCTGTTCTTATTTTAACAATGTCCCAACTATCTTAGGGTCAGGGTTGTAAAACAAAATGACTTAAACTGACCTTTCATGAGCTCCTGCTGTCTATCTTCTTCATCCAGGTCGATGATGATTGGTCCTGCAGGCTTCTTTGATTTCCTCTTCTTGCCCATCACAAAACTCTTTTTCATAGAAAGCAGGCGGTACATCTCATAGCCCATCAGCAGCACCCCTCCGTCTCTGGACCAGTCCTCCACCACCTTGGCCCTGGCCAGTGTTGTTCTGGAGGTAACACAGTCAGTGTGATTAACAGCTCATATATACACTGAACACTTAACCTTGCACACAACATGACATACTTGTGCTCATCGTTGAGGATGTGAACTTTAAATGTGCGGCCTGTGATTATTGTAGGGTCTGTGTCGGGGGAGAGGGCTTCCTGGGGTGGGAGCCAGAGGTTAAATTCTGTCAGCCAGTTCTGAAGTGTGTTCACCTTTATGAAGGAAACAAAAGACATTAATTTAATTGAACAGTTTGCAAGGTTGGGGTACAGATGTAAGATTTGGATATGATATATAATATAAGCCACAGAATGTATGTCATGCATGTAAACAGGAATATTAAGAACATCGTGTTAGAGGTATATTGTCTTCTTTGGAATAAGGACAAAACTGCAACATTGTGTATGTCAACGTGAATGAATGAGTGCTCTAATGAATACATCATTTCTTTTAACATGGTATACACTTGGATTACTCACAGGAACAATGGCCAGCACAGTGTGAGCCTCAGTATTCCTCAGTAGGATGTCAATGAAGGAAATGACTTGCAGCGTCTTGCCCAGTCCCATGCTGTGAGCGAGAATGCAGCCAAAGCCACTGCTGGTCTTATACCGCTCCAAAGACTCAATGAGGTTATCATAGAGAAATCGGATTCCTCCAATCTTAGAAAAGATGAGATAAATGTTTGAGAGAAAACAAGCTGGATTGTGGGTTTCTGGATGTGAGGGTTCATGTTTTGAGGGTCCAAGACAAAATCACGACACAGTGGTCATACCTGGTGAGGTTTGACGGCTCTGGCCAACTGTGGAGCGAGGTAAAGGTCTTTCTCCTCTGCAGGGTGATTGATGTTAACCAGCACCCGACCCTGGGAGTCAGGTAGGTTCAGAGCATCGTTGATGTGCGCCCCACTGCTTTCCTCTGAGCCAGTGGCGCCATCAGCATCTTCATCTGCAGACTCGCTGCTGATCTGCAGAGCATCCTCTTCTCCAGAACTCAGCTCAATTACATCTGCAGCATCATAGAAGCAAACTCAGTGTGAGAGATTCTCATTTTATTGGGTATCACCAGGAAATAAAATCACATATCATATATGTTACCATCTCTAATGGCAAGCGCAGGGATCTTGGGGTCCATTTTTTCATCTTCATCACCGCTGCTGTCAAGACAGATCACGTCCTGCTTGCTCAGGAGAGCAGGGACCAGGTGAGACACCTCTCCTAAAAGCGAAGTAGGGTCCACTGTTGGAGAGATGGGAAAGTACTGGGAGACTTAGGATAGGAAGTACACAAAAAAAGGTCAAGCTTAAATATGAGTGAAAAGGTGTAGCTACACTGATAGAGGGACAGTCACCTAGCTGAGAGTCTGGGACAGCTGGGGCTGGTGTTGGAAAGTCTTTCCTCTGCTGCTCCAGACGTTTCCGCCTCTCCATCTCCTCCTGTTGAGCAGCCTTGGTTCCAGCCTCCAGCTGATCCTCTTTCAGAAGCTTTCTGTAAACATTCAAAGCAAAAAAGTTCAATTTACGTACAGTACAAACATTGAAGGGATAGTTTGGATTTTCTGTTTTGGGGTTGTTGGAGGAACTTATCTATAAGTCTGTATATTACTGACAGTCGATGGCAGTCAATCTGCCATCTTTGAGAAGCAGAGTGAAGTACCAGCACAGAAGCTAAATAATGTACTGTTGTGGACGGTGTCAGCAACAAAATGTATTTCAGCCACCTAAAAAAACATTAATATCAGTGTATGCTACATTTAGAATATTTTAATTGTTTTATCTCACCAGCAGACAGCCTTTTCGTACGGGAAATGTCCTTCATATAAGTCGCATATTGCTCACTCTTGTTCAACCGGTCTGCTGTAATTTTACCACTAAGAACATGGGAGTGGCTGTTCCAGGCAGAAAAGGCTGTCTGGCAGCAAGTTAAAGCCGTAATATTCTTAATATAGTGTACACTTAAACTGATACTTTTTTAGGGGGCGTGCTGACCGCCATCTCCTGTACGTAATACACCGATACTGATACATACAACCCCACATTAAATAATCCAAACTACCCCTTTAAAATATATTATGTAATATACCTGACAGAAACTATCAAACAGCAACATGAACCTGATATTCTTCCTCATGTGTGCAGGCTTCGATGGCTTGGAAGGTTTGGAGCCTTTTGAAGACTTGGAGGATTTGGTTAACTTGGAGGATTTTTGTTTCTTTGTTTTGCTGGAGGGTGGCTTGCTCTTGCTCGAGTTTTCAGGGCTGGTTGGAGGTTGAGAGCGAGAGGCAGGTCTGGAGGATGGTTGAGACCCGGGCCGAGATGGAGGCCCTGAGGATGGCTCTCCGGAGGTAGCTGAAGTGGAGTCCCTGCCATCCTGGGCCGTTTCTGTCCTGCTCTGAGCACTTTCAGGTCGTTCTCGAGAGAGAAGAGACAGGATTTCAGTTGAAGACTTTGAAGACATTATTTTCTGATACACATGTACTATTAAATGTTTAATCTCCTAGTCATGATGACATCAAAATTAAACACACACACTACACATCATTAACTAGACAACACTCTTCCCTTTGTTTTCAGCTGTTCTCCACTGTAATGTAATTAGAGTAATAAGAGTTAATTTGTTACTCACCAACACTATCGTCTTCATCGTCTCCATCATTTTCATCCTCATCTTCCTCCTCATCCTCCATGTCCTCCTCTTCCTCATTTTCCAAATCCTCCTCTTCACTGTTAAGGCTGGGCTCCAGGTCACTTTCTGAAATCGCCTCTTCAGACATGGCGTCTTACAAGGCTCTCAAAGTATTACCTACACACCTTCATCAGGAGCCCTGAAATAATAAAATCCCCACATTAAAATGGGCAATAGTTTAGTCACTGGATTACAGCAAGGAAGAAAATAAGTTACAACACAGATATACACAAACAACACACATAAACACACCAATGACGAGAAAAAGAACTTTAACAATATAGGTTCTATCGCCAGGTTTTGAATGTCCTCTTGAAATTTGAAGGCAATGTTTAATCTGTGGCCTAACAATTTCTTGGATTAGACTTTAAACATATCAGATATGATATGGGGCCAGAGCACTGAGAGCTTTATACACCAAGAGCAAAATCTTTAAGTTAGTTCCGTAATGAACGAGGATCCAGTGGATATGTTCAAGAACTAGTGTGACATGACTGAATTATTTGGAACTTATTCAAGGGCAGCATTCCCCCATTAACTTTGACTTGAACTTAACGTTGTCCCTAAACCTAAACAGCCACCTCTGCTGTCTAATGTTATTGTTATTCCAAGTTAAGCCCTGACCCCAAAAACAGAGGGTAGTGCTGAGGGAAACACTACCAGACATCAAAAATAATGTAGTCCACTGATTTAAAAAAAAGCATAGATAGATGTTCAAGATATTCCTGACAGGATGGAAGGATGCCTTGCTGATGCTCCTAATTTGCAAACTGGTAAAACTGCAATCTTCACAACTAGATGGCAAATCCATCTAAAATTTAAAGCATTTGGTGAGGTTTCTGCTGAAGATCTAATCTGCCTAATCTGTCAGCAAGGTACTACTGGTGCTGGGGAAACTACTTTGAAAGCACATCTTAGCAAGCTAGCAATTACTTCACACTGGAAGAAGTTGAACTACAGCAAAGCTACTTTAAGAAATCAAGTTTGGTTAACAAAGCTACTTAGAAAAAAATATTTTAAACTACTTAACTTTGTAAAGAAATATCAAACTGACAATGTACATGATGTGAAATTACAACAAAAGAGAAATAAACACATAAAAACACACAGCATAAACAAAAAAATGAATGCACCTCCACTCATGCTAACGTGCAAAGAATGTCAACTTTGGTTTTGTATACAATGTCCATTGGTCAGTAGAGAAGTATAATAAAGGGAAAACAAAATAAAAATAATTTGTTTCCTTTTATGGCCCAGGATTGTTTGTAGTTGAGTAGTTAACTAAACAAAAAATGGCCAAAAAGAACTACTGCTGGAATCACAGTGCAAATATGAATGTAGCTGAACTTCTGGCAAACTACTGCAAAATCTTGTTAAACTACCAACCCTAACCCTAACTACTCCTTAACACTGAGTACTTAAAGTTTTGTGTATAATAAAGAGGTTAGCCCCTTTCGTGATCTGTCTAAACTAAACTATAGTTATTAGGCTCCTAAAGTCCTCGCACAGTATGTTTACATCAGTATACACAACACACTAATCTTTAAAATGGAAAGTTTACGTTAAACATGACGTGACCCATGGGAGGGATTTCACCCAGAAGCTTTTGAGCCGAGGATGGAGGCAGCTAGCAAGTAGCATGAAGCTACTTGTGCAGCTTATCTGTCATCATGGTGTCTGGTGTTTGTTAACAATCACATCAAGCAACTGCCGGTAGTTGGCTGTTTGGGCTACCTAACCGAAAGCATGTAAATACTACCGTTTCTCAGGCTGAGTCAGCAGACCAATATGCTAGCTAATTACACAACAATAAACGCAAATTCAAACGCTAAAACAGCGTAATTGTTATTTTTTTCATTGTGAATTACTGGCAGGAAAACTGGATGGCTGGTTGTACTTTGAGCTGGAAGAAAAGCAGCTTGTCTTGTCGAACCTAAGTGATGTTTTGTTGACTGTCGTTGAAAGATAACAATCTTATATTGTGTAGGTGTGATGTAGCTAGCTAACGCTAGCCTGTGCAGAGCAAGGCTAACTGTCGGTTAGCTTAGACGCATCAGTTAAACTCAAACATCAGGCGGTTATTGGAGCTTACCTTGTCTGCGGCTACGCTGTACTCTTCAAGAAACCTCGCTGTGCTTACAACGATCAATCAATTAACACGTACAGTAACAGTGCAACTAAATGAACAGATAAACGTTGCTAATTTCCATTTTTTTCCAGTGTGACCATAAATACCGTCCCCGTAGAAGCTACCCCAACTAAGGTTCCTGGTGTGAAAAAGCCCGGTAACGAAGCAAGATCAAGACAAACAAGAAATAAACTGTTTAACTCTGTAATGTTCACAACACCTCAAGTCTGAATGACTCTTTTTGCGTATTTTAATAAATACCGCGCACCCGCCCCCACCGCTAAATAAACAAACAAATAAATAGTAACTATACAAATCTGTAAAAGAAAAAGAATGTAAAAATATAAAAATGAATAAATAAAAGACACATACGTGTGTGCATGATAGTGATATATAAATGATAAGAATGATAAAAGACATTATATAACAATAAATACAAACAATAAAACAATAGAATAATGCTATTAATAAACGAATATATATTTTAAAAATAAACAAATCATATATACAACCATAAATTAACGAATAAAAGTGAAAAATAATTCTTATGCAAATTCAAAATTATTTGTATTTGTAATTCTTATCATTCTAACTTTATATTTCATTTTTCTTTATATTTTCACGTATTTTATTTTATTTATTTATTCTTTTAAATTTTCCTCTTCATATTTCAACATTTATTTATTTTTTTTAATTCTTTTGCAGATTTATTCTTTTTTTATGGCACTTCTATGACTTCCTACACTAAATCCTCGAAAGAAAAAATAACTACTATTAGCAAAAACGGGAATATTTTGAATGTCACATTTACTCACATTACATGTGTAGTACTGTTTACAAGTATTAATTTA
Organism: Lutjanus campechanus; assembly: GCA_027495735.1. Classification (NCBI taxonomy): domain Eukaryota; kingdom Metazoa; phylum Chordata; class Actinopteri; order Lutjaniformes; family Lutjanidae; genus Lutjanus; species Lutjanus campechanus. Next base: position 111,976 of record JAJHUR010097031.1, read on the forward strand.
GACATAGGTTGAGCATTTTGTTTGACTGACATTAAATATGCCCTGTTCTTTCCCAGAAATGACTGACGGCATGAATTTGTAACGTACAACAATTATTACGTTCACCTAATCGTTTACCTCACTTTTAATATCATGTATAAAAAGATTTCACCCTTGATATTATTTAGAAATGACCATGCATTGTTTTACATATATGTTATCACCATTTATTAAAAAGGTACACTAAAACAAAAATACGTATTGATTGATTGAGTGATTTTCATTCATTCCTTGTTAGTTCTAACAACAGGAAGTTGAAGGTAGGACGGCTTTTAACGACCACCCGTCGATTCTTGATGACGTAGTTTGTAGGCGGCTAATTCTGTCTATTGTGTTTATCTTGAGCTCTGCACAGCTTTTTCGTGAATGGATATAGCGTTATGGTTAAATAATCATCTTATCCCTCTGTTGGACATGGACTGGAAGACATCTTAAATATCACACAGCTGTGCGCACATGCCAAAATGAACAAAGGGTGGCTGGAGCTCGAGAGCGATCCAGGTGAGACATTTCGATAGACATCCAAGCAGCTAACTAACGTTAGCCTCCACATAAAGCCAGATGGACAGTTCAGCTTCCATAAGCAGCTTGACTTATCAGACTTTAATGCAACACAAAATTAAAACATAATTAAATGTTAGCGTGCGTTCTGTTGTGGAAGAGATGGAGCGAGCAACCAACAAATATGAGGACAAACGTTTTCAGCAAAAATACTATAACGTTATTGGTGTTTCATTTGTGTTGTGGTGTATTCTGGTTAGTTGTTAGTTATTTACTGAAATCTGAGGAAAATGTCTTATAATTTCAGGACTCTTCACTTTGCTGGTGGAAGATTTTGGTGAGTAGCCTATATTCGGTCTCTCACAGTGCTTCAGTTTTAATAGGTAGTTAGGACTAATTAAGTCAGTTAACACCTTTCTTTCTGTGTGTGTGTATTCTGTAGGTGTCAAAGGTGTCCAAGTAGAGGAAATCTATGATCTGCAAAGCAAGGTTCAAAGGTATGTAACATGTAATTAAACAGGTCAACCTAAGGCTGTTTGGTGAGCAATAATTGCAAGTGGCTGCACAATTAATTGAAATCGAGTGATTGATTAATTTGGTAAAGGATATATGTGTGACAAAACAACAATATAATGAATTACTGTAATGCTGCAGATGCCCCGGCCTATAAATATTGTAAGAAATATGTAAGAAAACATATTTGTTTGGCACAGGCCCCAACAAATATTACATCATCATGATCCTTCCCATTAACCGCAGCCTCAGTTGCAAGTCAAGAAAGTAACAAATTGGCAGGAATGTCAGGTAGTGATGTTCAATGTTTTTTTTCTTGTTGCTTGTGGAACTGTTGCAACATGTGAAAATTGTTTTGCATTTCATTTTGTAGTCCTGTCTATGGCTTCATCTTTCTGTTCAAGTGGATTGAGGAACGTCGATCCAGGAGGAAAGTCAACACCTTGGTAGATGAGACATCTGTCATTGATGAGGAAATTGTAAATGATATGTTTTTTGCTCATCAGGTAAGAGTTTATATGATTGTAGATGCTGGCATTTATTGTAGTTATTGCTGTGATGTTAAGTCTTTTGATTAGTGAGCAACTGATCTATATATATAACTAAAGCAGATTTATTAGGAGCTGTCATGTTATAAATAATGGAGCAGTCCATAATGTTTTCAAGCCATAGGTTATTCATTCAAGTGGCAAAATTGATGACACATTTCATTCAGGCCTCAAAGTTATTCATGAAAATTGATGGCTTATTAGCCACACATGTTAATTTCATGAACTGTATGAAATTGTCAGAACAAAACAACAAACAATTGTTGTACTCCCATTAAGCTTTTTTTGTGTGTTTTTTATATAATATATTGTATAATATGTACATGTATACATCCATCCATCCATTTGCTAAACTTGTTTATCCTATTATTTGTTAACTTTGTTTATTGTTTTTCACACAATAAACAATAATGTTAGAGTACTTTCAGTGACAGTGTCAATGAAATATGCCTGTTTATCCTTTAGAGTGTTGTGGGTGGGCTGGACCAATCCCAGCTGATTTAAATACAATAATACAGAAGATAATAATAAAGCAACTGAGATAATTCAGATCTGTTGTGTTTATGAAGTACTATTTCTCAACTGATGATTTCAGCATCACTTTATGATAAGAAATGTTAGAATCTAAAGAGATTGTCCTGTTAAAATAAAGGTTAAATAAAAATATTTGCAAAACCGCAGTTTAAAATATTCAGTACTAACGAATGGAGACAAAGTCATCCTAATACATATGACAAATGCAGTGTTGGATCCAACAACAAGTACCATAGAATGAGGGAAGCATTGGCCTCTTTTCCTTGTCAAAGAAGACATTTTGGTGCTTCCATCCCTTCAAAATTCTCATGTATTTATTAATGTTTTACAGTAATGTACATAGAAATATAGTTAACAAAATCCATGTTCTAATTTGGAGTTGTGTTTATGCTGTAATTTTTTAAATCTAGCTGATACCAAATTCATGTGCCACCCACGCTTTGTTGAGTGTGCTTCTGAACTGCAGCGGCGTTGAGCTCGGCACCACCCTTAGTCGCATGAAGGCTTTCACAAAAGGCTTCAGTCCAGAGGTAAGATGTTTCGCACACTCACTCATGTATGTCTGCAGCCTCCGTCTTGGTCTCAGTCAGTCACTTGTACAACCTCTCTCTTACCCTCTCCTTCCTCCATCCCCCACTGTCATGTCTCACATTTGATTTTTATGTATTTTTCAGAGTAAAGGATACGCAATAGGAAATGCCCCAGAGCTCGCCAGAGCACATAACAGCCATGCCAGGTAGGTTACAGTCAGTGGTTCCTTTTTAAATTTTCAGGTGCCTCTGATTCTGTGGAGGGAAAAAATCCTCTGTGATTTGTCTACCGTGCTGTGGGAGATGTCAGGCTTTGTGCATTCATCAGTTTCTCAAGCTCTCTTTCCGTGTTTCTATGGAGACCGGAGCCCAGGCACCTGCCAGAGAAGCAGAATGGGATCAGTGCTGTGCGGACCATGGAAGCCTTCCACTTTGTTAGCTATGTGCCCATCAAAGACCGCCTCTTTGAGCTTGACGGACTCAAGGCTTACCCCATTGACCATGGTATGACTGAACACTGACAAAGAATTACAGAATTTTGTACTTGTCACACTGATTTGCTGGTTGCTGTGAAACCAATGAAAACTAAGTCATCTTCAAGAGATAGTTTGGATTATTTGAAATGGGGTTGTATGAGGTACTTAACCATAATCAGTGTATTATCTACAGTATCAGACGATTGGCATGCCCCCACTTTGGAGAAGCAGGAAGGATTACCAGCATGGAAGCTCAATAATATATTGCTGTGGACAGGGTCAACAGCAAAACGTAGTTCAGTCATTTACAAAAAAAATGGCCCACCTTAAAAAAAGCAGTATCTGTTTGAGGATACGTAGTATTTAGAATATTTTCACAACTTAACTTTGACGTCTGACAGCCTTTTCTGACTGAAAACTGCCTTTAAATAAGTCAAACCGCTGCTTATATAAGCCAAAGATCACTCTCCAAAACATCCTTGCAAAATTGGTCATTTTAACATGGAAGTTGCTGGTCTACTGCTGCCTTAATCGGTTAGTTCGTTTGATTTATTGTTTGACTCAAGTGAATCCAAACTAACCCTTTCAAACTCCAAAGTCACACAATAAAACAAACTAATCAAAAGAGGTGGTGGTGGATGAGCATCTCCTGTGTTCTGTGAGGTAAAATGACTAACTTGTCATCAGACAGCCTTTAACAATAGGGGTAAAACTAAAGTGATGAAAATATTCTAAATATAGTGTACATTTAAACTAGTACAGATTTGTTTGGGTGGACCCTTGTTTAAGTGGCTACAACACATTTTGCTGCTGACCCAGTCCACAGCAGTTCATTGCTAAGCACCTATGCTGGCACTCCTACTGCTCTGCTTCTCCAAAGTGGGGGTGTGCTGATCTCCATCAACTATGGGTAAATACACTGACTATTGTACCTCTTAAAACCTCAATTCAAATAATTTGAACTATCCCTTTAAAGGGTATGCATATGTTGATTGAAATTTGTTGAAATTTTCATTGACGCTTATACACATTGTTATTTATTTAGTATTATTATTATTTTGAGCCACTTTTAATCCAGCGTGTAACCTGAACTCAAGTATGACCTCATTCCTCATTGGAGAAAAACTAAAGGGGACTGAGTTTTTTTGCTCTCAAGACCCCTAAACAATGGAGTACCTCTCCTGAAATGACCAAGAATCTGTTTATCTGAAGGCATTTATTTAAACCAGAACCTTGTTATGATGCATTATCTATGAATTGCTTTAATGCATTTAGTGTCGTTTCATTCATTGCTGCATATATTTAGGGAATTGCTACATAATAAAGTATCATATTTCACTGTATTTCAGGACCCTGGGGAGAGGAGGAGGAATGGACCGACAAAGCTCGTCGAGTTATCATGGAGAGGATTGGACTGGCCACTGCTGGGTGAGTCCTGAGCCAAGTAGCTCGAGGAGTTCACCTTCTACACACGCACACTCACTCTCACCCTCAAGGCTTCATTCTCATGCTGCTGCTTTGCTCTTTTCCAGTGAGCCGTACCATGACATTCGCTTCAACCTGATGGCAGTGGTGCCTGACCGCAGGATGAAGTACGAGTCCAAGCTGGAAATTCTTAAGAGGAATCGACAGACTGTTCTGGAGGGTCTACAGAAGGTCAGGGACTGCAAGAGGTTTCATCACACAGCCGACTACAATCCCACAGCTCCTTTAGTGACGGAGTAGCTGGTCTGTAGCTGTTGCTGTGCAGAGCTTCAAAATGGATATTTTTCTACTGACATGTGGAAGCAAACTGTGGTTTGCTGACAAACTTAAACCCCTTTAACACATGCAATCCATCCCTTCAATATTCACCAGTATTTCTTGCAAGAGGGCCATCTGTTAATAGGATCCCTGATCGATATTCAGAGAAAGTAACATTGTAGGGACAAGCACGTAAAGGGTTACATCCTTCTGACATTGCAGACATGGGGAGGAAAGAGACCAGAGAAATATATGCATTATGTTCAATCTGGGACAACATTTCATCTGTCACTCACTGCTGAATGTACTGAACATAGTGAAAAATATTTTTATATATAAGCTGATCTTTTTAGTCAAAGTGCAGCTTCACTGGTCATGATTGAAGCCTCTATGTTGCAAGAAATGGCACTTTCAGGTGTTCAGTAAATGAAAAACTTCCTGTCGTACTGCTTCTTTCCTGTCACTAATCTTGCACTCTTATTTTTAACTATAACTGCCCATGATGAACACAATCTGCTTGTGTGAATGGTGAAAATCACTAGTGGTGCCTGAAAGGTTTTTTCCAGTAATTAACTGGGAAATATGTGTGAAGAAGGCTTTATATGAGCAAGTGAGGTTAGGTATTTAAATTACATTAAAATGTCATTTTATAAACTTAAAAAATAATGGAAAACAGATTCATTGTTACAGCCTTTTCTGCAGCATGTCATAGTTGACACTCATTTCGGTGTCCTAATGTGTTATTCCTAATAATGGTGAGAATATGTTAAACATTTTAAAGCGGGATCTCCTTAGTCTTGTCTACTGACATAGGTGAATGTCTTGTGTAATATCTTTTGTATGTTGTCTTCAGATGATCCGGCTTACACAGCCTGAGCTTGTCCATGACAAGAAGGAGAAGGAGTCTTCCTCTCCGGATGATAACACCGCTGCAGTCAAGAAGGAGGCAGAGGCGGAGCCAGTTACATCCCAGGGGACTGATCAGGCTTCTGCAGGTACTTTATTCAGCTTTATTAGCCCAAGCTTTGTTAAAATATGTCTTGTAAGTTGTGTGGGTCATATCATCTACATATATCTGTATTTTTGACAAAAAACTTTTTTTTTTTTTGCTGATCTATTCTGTACATATGTTGATGCATAAAGATGCAGCTATAATTGTTTATAACCACATCGTAGCCCTTGGAATTGAATCGTGAGGCGCCAAGAGATTCCCACATCTAGATGTAATAAGAGTTTAAGGTTTAAAGCGATATTTCACCCCAGAATGATAGTCCATATGTATCTATGTATATGTCAATATGTACTCACCTCTATGCCGATGTGAGGATGGGTGAAGATCTTCAGTTCACAAAACAATCCTGGAGTTTCAGCAGAAAACAGGGTTTCAGCCAATGGCAGTGAATTGAGACCACGGATAAAATGTAAAAAAAAAGAACACAAAACAAACACAAAATGTCTCCATCCTGCTTGTGTGGTGTAATCCAAGTGTCCGTGAGCCGCGACATTAAAATTTAACAACAAAAGATGCCATTTACACCATGTTTTTAGCCGAAATGTCAACTGTAGCCTCCCAGGTAGCATGTAAACATGGCGTCGATGTATCGCGAGACTTCATATATCTCTTAATGGATGCATGTGTGAAA
>JAJHUR010097031.1:118667-131792 GCA_027495735.1 Lutjanus campechanus
GCTGCAACCCTGTTTTCTGCTGAAACTCCAGGATTGTTTTGTGAACTGAAGATCTTCACCCATCATCACATCGGCATAGGGGTGAGTACATATTGAGTGGATTATCATTCTGGGGTGAAATATCGCTTTAAGGACAGAGGATGTTGTCTGCTGTACAGATTGTAAAGCCACACGAGGCAAATTGTGATTTGTGATTCTTGGCTAAATTAATAAATTTGTCTTGACTTGATCATAAACACTTATGTGAAATACACTTTGACTCTTGTTTTAGATTTAGTGGACGAGTCAGGAGCTCAGTCTAAAGATGCCACCAGCTCCTCAGGAAACACTAAGATCATGGGAAAACCACCAGTCCCTCCAGCAGGAGGTCCCCAACAAGTCACCAGTCCCAACCCCATTGTTCAGCGCCTGCCTGCCTTCCTGGACAACCACAACTATGCCAAGTCTCCAATGCAGGTAAAAGGACAAGTAAAGTTTATAGGTCCTGATGTGTGTGTGTTCATCACTTTCTATGCTAATTTTGACCTTTGTTAGAAGGTTTAATTGTATTGTATGATGAGAGTTGTGTTCAATGCTACAAGCACTGATTATTTTCATTATCAGTTATCCTGCCAATTATTTTCTCAATTATTTGCTCCATAAGATGTCAGAAATTAGGGAGAAATTCTCCCAGAGCTGAAGATGACATCTTCAAATTGCTTGTTTTGTCCAGCCAACAGTCCCAACAATTTCTAGTTTATCATATACAACAAAGAAAGGCAGCAAAGCAATTAATCAGTTATCCAAATTGTTTGCAATTAGTTTTCTGTTGATTCACTAATCTACTAAATATTTCAGCTTATAGGACTTACAGGAGTTTTTGAAAATGTTATTCAATATTGCCCTCTATATCAATCTGTCTAACTTCTTCCACTCGTGAGGTTTGGTTGTGGGGACAGCGACGGCTAAGCAGGGTATTCAGGCATCTGTCGCCCCAGCAACACTTTCTAGCTCCTCTCGGGGAGGGATATGGGATATGTAATTCCTCCAGCGAGTTCTGGGTCTACTTGGGGGTGTCCTCTCAGTGTGATATGCCTGAAAATCTCTTTGGCTGAGCCCAGACACAGTAAGAAGGAAACTCATTTTGGTTGCTTGTTTCCGCAATCTCTTTCCTTTAGTCACTACCCAAAGCCCACGACCAGTGGTGAGGGTTGGTACAATCGACTGGTAAATCAAACACTTTGCCTTTTGGCTCAGCTCCTTCATCACCAGGTCTGGCACAACGCCCACATTACTGCCTGCCTGTCTGCCTGTTGAGCTTGTGTCCATTTTACCATCACTTGTAAACAAGAGATACTTGAACTCCTGCTCCATTTTCCAGCAGAGGATCACGTGAAATGTTGCCCTCTATAGTGTCTACAAAATACATTATTCAAATATTTTCTTAGTTTTCACAATACAAATCAACAGACAAACGGCACCAGAATACTTAATAAATATCAGGTTTTGTTAGCCTATACTTTATAGTTACAAGGTAAAAAAGTTTTATTTAACATCTGAGTGAATTTTCCAGTTTTCATTCTGGATGACGCTGCTTGTGTCCATATACATTTGATCTGTCTAGTCTTGTCAAGTCAGGTCTATTTATATAACGCTTTATGACACCCGATATCAACCCTCAGCCGTTTTCTAGAACAAAGCCAGGTGTTGCATTGAGTGTTATATGGAAACATTACTATTTTACTCTTTTTGCAGCCTGGACAGATCAAACATTACTCTCTGTCGGTCTCAGATCTGACTTAGAGAAATAACACCCACAGTGAACTGCCTCAGTTTTTTATCATTGAAAATGATTCTTCCTCTCTGGTTTTCTGAACCTCAATCACTCTTTTGCACATCAAATGTGTAAAATGCTTCTTTAGAAAGGAGGCACTTTTCAGTAAACCACTATACCATTTCATTTTTTCCTCAGTTCCTGTTGCAAACAAACCTCAAATTTAATTTTGGTGCCCATAAAATCATTTAATTGGCTGCAGCAAAAAATCTATGGAGATTTATTAAAGGTTCTGTGATTAACAGGAAGAAGAGGATCTTGCTGCTGGAGTTGGTCGCACCCGAGTGCCAGGGCCTCCTCAACCCACATACTCCGACGATGAAGATGACTATGAGGATGAAGAGGAGGAAGTAACTGGATCTACAGGCACACCTAACAGGTTAGAAGTGGAATGTGTTCATAGGTATCATTTCTTTTTATGTTTCTGGTTATGACATGACTGAAGGAGGATAAAACTCTTTGTATTTTTAGTCAGTAATGTTTTAAATGATGTCTTGTAGGTTTAGACGGAAGGCGAGTCTGCGATCACGACCTGGACGGGTGACAACTGGAATGGAGAGCCAGATTGCGCTCACTGTACTGGCTGAGAAACTGAAGAAGGAAGTCCAGAGAAAAGACGCCCTGAACACCCCCCTCTCTGTACGAACAGAAGGACGCACTGGGGGTATTTGTATCACATCTGCCTCACAGCCCTCCCCGACACCCAGCAACGAAAGCACCGACACAGCTTCTGAGATCGGCAGTGCCTTCAACTCACCACTGCGCTCACCGGCACGTTCCCAAGCAGCCACACGCCCGTCCAGTCCAGTTGCATCCCATCTGTCTCGTGTGCTGTTTGGAGAAGACGAGATGCTGAGGCTGGACTCCAGACACAACCGTGCTGTAAGAGAACTGGGTCCCTCTGTCAGTGTAGCCTTGTTACACCTGCAGGAGGATGGAGTCATCTTCGCTCTGCCTCCATCTGGTGAGTACAAGACATTGTTACTGTTGTCCTCTTTATTTACAACGGGGCTTTAAAAGCCTCTGCTGAAGCAAGCAGTTCAGTCTTTCACTTGATATTTAGAGTGAAGTCAGAGCACATTAATCATTGTAGACTGTATAAGTAAACAGTTTGGGGTGACCTCAATGAGAATAACATAACAGCTTTTGATAATGAATTGTCTACGCTAGGGCTCTACCCCACTCAGAATTTTGTCAGTCGAATCAACAAACGATTATTTTCATTATTGATAAACCTGTTGATAATTTTCTTGATTAATTGATTAGATGTTTGGTCCATAAAATTCAGAAACTGGTGAAAGATGTTGATCACCGTTTTCCAAAGCCCAAGATGATGTCCTCAAATGTCTTGTTTTTTCCGCAACCCAAATATATTCAGTTTACTGTCACAGAGGACTAAAGAAACTCTTCACATGAGAAACTGAAATCAGAGAAAAAAGATAAAACGACTCAAAATGTTTTATCGATTCGTTCCTTTTTTCTAGTACAGCGCCACACTAGAGTCTTAACTCAGCCTATGCAATTCTCATGTTTTAGCCTATGTCACAATTTAATGCCATCATCATCTATAATGGAAAACATCAGATTTCCATAGATAAAGAAAAGAAAGTAAAAGTGTGCGTCCTCCCGCTTACAGTTAAGTGATAAAATCCCAGTGCACCACAGAGTCAACAGCCAACAGACTGGATTGGCACTGCCCTGTCTCATGCCATCTTCTTGCATCACAGTTAGTTTTGTGTTTTATGGCAATTTTGAGATTCATGTTGTTAGATTTGCTGCCTGCGATGTGGTCGCTCTGCATTGCTCTTTGTACAGTGACACAGCTAAAAGACAAAAGCCTCGAAATTCATCTGACAAAATGCGAGTTGACTCAGGGTCTCCTTGATTTTTCGGGGACAGCCCTAGCTACTTTTAGATTGTTCAGTAGAGCTACAATGATTGATTGATTGGCTGTCAACTATTAGATTAATCACGACTAACTATTTTGATAATTAATTCATCGGTTGAAAAAAGGATCAAAATTCTCTGATTACTGCTTGTTACATGTGAGTATATTCTGGTTTCTGACTCCTCTATGACTGTAAATTACATATCTTTGGTTTGGGGACATAACAAGACATTTGAGGACATCATCTTGGGTTTTGGAAATAGTAATCAATATTTTTCACGATTTTCTGACATTTTATAGATTAAAGCTGAATTAACTTTGCAGCTGATTACTTGAAAAAATAATCAACTTTGAAAATAATCATTGGTTGCGGCCCAATTGTTCAGACTTTGTTCTCAATGATTCACCAGTTAAATAAAGGTAAAATAAAAATAAATAAATATATGCTATACATTTTTATTTCAACTGTATTCACTGGGGGTAGTTTAAATTGGTATGAAACAACTAAAAAAAAAAAAAACTAGAATAAAATAATTTTGCTGGTTGGATTATATTATATTTTTGACATAATTTTGAGGGATGCAGGGTGAGTTATAGGCATAGACTGCATGTCCTTTAAATCAGACTTAAATAGAGAGGAACATAGTGTGGTGTCATCCAAGTCTGTCATACCAGCTAGACCATCACTGAAAATGTTCTGGAAAAGTCCTGGCCATGATCTCTAGAAAAGAGCAGGAACCCTGATTGTTGCTTTACCTGTTTTCTGTACAGTAGATTCAGCTGCTGACGGCACAAAGCAGTCTTGCACTCCTGAGAAGACAAAAGACAAAGAGCAAGGAGGCGAGAAGGACGGCGTGAACAAGGGAGACGAGGGACCATCTGTGGAGGTGAAAGAGGAGGAGAGCAAAGATGGAGCAGAGGTGAGATCCAGCGAGGAAAAGCCCAACGCTATGGAAACCGCTGTGGACACCAAGCCCCCTGGGGATAAGTACTCTCCCAAAGTAAGTCTGAGAATTTCCTGGTGTTATAATGCTCTGTAGTTTGTACCTTCCTATGCTTATCAGCCTGCCAACATTTTTTTATAACGCAGTACTCACATATTTTGCTAGTGCTCCCAATTAGGAAGCTGCTTCCAAAGCTGTGTACTAAAAATATATAATAAACAAACACACAGAGCGGTTAATCTTCTGTTTCTTGTAGGAGCTGCTCGCACTGCTCAAGTGTGTAGAGGCTGACATTGCCAATTATGAGGTGTATCTAAAGGAGGAAGTGGAGAAGAGAAAGAAATACAAAGTAGGTGATAGTTACCTGGAACCAATCCAAAAATTTTAAAATATATTTTATTGCCTTTTAATCAAAATGTTTTTTCCCCCCATTTGATCAGATTGATGATCAGAGGAGGACCCATAATTATGATGAGTTCATCTGCACCTTTATATCAATGCTGGCCCAAGAAGGTAAATCTTCACTGTTTTTTGTCCTTTACCCTCCATGAAAACCACATTCAAACCTTTTCTGAGGTTCCACTTAAATACTCTGTGGTGGATCATTAGTGTCCAATCATTTCATTTCTCTCTGCTCACATCACATCATATTTATGGATGTTTTTGTGCCTGATGCCTGAGCTCAACTCCAAAGTCAGTTAAAGGGAAAATTCATCATTTTTTTATGTGGATGTCCAGTCAGTGTTGGTTGTAAATGTATACATGTTGAAAGTGTAATCAATGGAAGCAATAAATTCCTCACTATGTGCTGTATTGACCAAGAAAGCTGATTTCTTATTTGCTGCAATATCTGTCATTGTTCCTGATCCAGTGATGTCACAGTGATGTAAGGAGGGGCAGGCTATTTCAGCTTGTATTTCCTGTCTCCACCTCTAGGTAGCCAGGGGGCGTGCTAGATGAGTATTTTTGTCACCTAACACAATGTTTTGGTCAACAAAGTAACAACTATAGGCTAGGGTGGTGATACATTGCAACATGGGGATAGGTGCGTCCTGGTACATGTTGTACCCATTGTATCCTGGTATGTACAGGCACTGCTGACGCAGCTCCATGAGCAGGAGAACTCAGCTTTTTTGGTCAACACGGCATGTACTGACCAATGCACGATATTAACTGACTACATTTACCATCAACACGGATAGCACATCCACATGAAAAGTGGTGAAGAGTCCAGGGAAATTTGGGTCCATCAGGGAAAATGTCACACACATGAACATTAGTTGTTTTTTTTTACATGCTAAGACAAATAACAAACTAATTAATGTTTTTATCCCCCTTTTTTTAAATGAAGGTTCTGAATATCAACACTGAAAATAGATCCATCCAATCTGAAATACACAGAGCCACATTTTTTCTGTTAAAGTGGGGTTGTGTGGGGCGGAGGTTTAGCTCAGTTGGTAGAGCATCCGCCCCATGTACTGAGGCTGTTAGTCCTCTGCAGCGGCCGCTGGTTCGACTCCCGCCTTCGGCCCTTTGCTGCGTGTCATCCCCTCTCTCTCTGCCCCATTTCCTGTCCACTCTTCAGCTGCACTATACAATAAAGGCACAAAATGGCCAAAAAAATAACTTTAAAAAAATAAAAATAAAAAAAGTGGGGTTGTGTGAGGTACTTTTCAATAGTCAGAGTATTACATACAGTAGATGGCGGTCCACACGCCACCTGAGTACCAACATGTAAAGCTGAGCAATGTGCTGCTGTGGACAGGGTCAGCAGCCAAAAAAAAGCCACCTAAAAAAAGGACCATCTTAGAAAAATCAATATCAATTTAAGTGTATACTAGATTTAAAACATTTTTACTGTTTTACCTTGCTGATGGGGAAACATAGTTATATAAACTAAATATCATTCTCTCCAAAGCTATAAGAGTCCTTTGGCAAAATCAGTAATTTGCCTCCCAGAATACAGGAGTTGCTGGTTTACTGCTGCCTCGGTGTGTTAGTTTGCTTGTATTATTTGGTGAACCTGAAATAATCTTTTAAAGCACAGAAATCGCACAAGTCACACAATAACGCAAACAAACTAACAGACCAAGGCAGCAGTAGATCAGAAACTCCTGGGTTCCTCTGAGATAAAATGACCATTTTTGCCAAAAAAAAAAGTCTGGTTGTGTGAGAGTGAGTGATATATTACCCAAAATACTCTAAATAGCAGACACTGAAAAAAAATTTAAGTGGCTAAAATAGCACCACAGCAGTATACTCACACACCATCTACTGTAGGTAATACAGTATCGAAAAGTACAACCACCTTCCAAATAATCTGGACTATCCCTTTAACACCTAAACGCAACAGGTATGACATTATACACGTCTCCCAAAAAGAAGAAAGAAAAGACTAGGACATTAGAACATTTTAACTATACATATGCTAAAAGTGTACATGTGAAAATCTGTTGTTTTGTTAGTATTTATATAATTTCTTTTCTCATTCATTCATTCATTCATTCATTCATTCATTCATTCTGTCTGGCTGTCTCTGTGCAGGCATGCTGGCCAGCCTTGTGGAGCAAAACATTTCTGTGCGTCGTCGGCAGGGAGTGAGTATCGGCCGCTTGCACAAACAGAGGAAGCCTGACCGCAGGAAACGCTCCCGGCCTTACAAAGCTAAGCGCCAGTAATTACAAACAATCATAACTTCTGTAAGTAACTTGGGAGCAGCGAGCAATCACCACAGAGGAAACAAAGAATCTTATGCACTCCTGACACTGTCTACTAAAGACAGTTTGGTGTTTTATTTTAGTCGGAGCCTCCTCTTCTTCATGAAAATGACCATCTCTGTGGTCGGTTCTTTTACCATTCATGTAAATATGTTCTACCATTTTAGTCTCAATGTAAATTTTCTTCTTTCTTGTGCCACGACTATTGACAGATTGTAAATATGAAAAAAAGGCATGTTTCCAATGATGCAGCTGAATGCTTTTTCATCTTGCAGAGTATTCGTTCTTACTGAAAGATCTTCTCTACAGTCTTGTGGTCAGTACGGTTAATATGTCACAAAATATACAATTTGGTAACAAGTCAATATTTCCTCAGCTGTGTATCCCTTATTCACGTTTTTATGGTGCCAATGAAGTATTGAATGTTTTGACAAAAAGGCCATGTATTTTATTCATCCATAGCATTTCAGTTATAATCTCTTCACTGCTGGTAATTCTCTACATAACACAAAAAGCATCTTTTAATCACATTCTTCATGGACAATTTTAAACTCAAGAAGAGGCCATGATGCATCAAGGTTTTTGTTTGTTTCATTGGGAATGTCTTTTCAGATAAGGGCCTCTCGCTGTGTATGTCTGTCTCCTGAGGTTCTGTGAATGGAAAACAAGCTCTTGTGTTATTTTTGTACCTGAAATGGATCTCAAAGTGAGTGAATATTACGTCGGATGTGTGCACTTGTGTGTTTTTGTACATATGTATCCGTTCATTGGCTCACCTGTACACTGAGTTCAGTTGTTCTTTGTGCTTGCCAATTCATACTTCAATAAAGTTAATGAAGATATCCTGTTATAGTCCAGATTTCTTATATTTTGTTTTGTTTTTTTATTTAAAGAATACAAACTACACAACTATATTATAACATAAACCATGGGCAGAAACATACACCATCAAAACATACAATGAGAAGAAAACCCTGTGAACAAGGACAGTAGAAGAATAAAAAATCACACACACACACACACAAAACAAATTAACAACAAAAAAACAACAACTAAATAATGATATTATCATCCTTCTTCTAAACTTGGGCTTAATCTATTCCATATTTTGTCATATTCCTTCAGCTTCCCCTGCCTTGTAGCAATGATGCCTTCTAACAATGTTTTAAAGAGGTAAGAAAACAGGGGAATGTCAATCGCTCTTTTCCCTTCATTTCAAAAATAAATCTTTTACCTAATAATATAATAACATTTAAAATGGTAGGACATCCATTTTGGGTGTGTTTTTAAAGTGACAAGACTACAGTGTATGGATTATATTATATTGTTTATATATTATATTATATATATTATATTATATTATATTTATATATTACAATATATTGTTTTACAATGGCAGTTAATGGATTAGGATTCCATCTAATTAAGACATTTACAAATGTTTATCATGAAAATGACGTTATAAATCTGCAGGTCTCTAAAAAGTCTAAAATCCAATCATTAGAATTTTAGGCTGTGTCCTAAATATGATTCTGACTGGTCTTAATAATTTATTGGGTATGAAGTTAACATTTCATTAACTTCAGTCTCGTTTTTAAATGTGTTTTTTTTTTGGGGGGGGGGGTGATCACTGTAACAACTACAAAACAAAACTAACATAGAACCAATAACCACTAATGCTAACTATGCCGCCCAGTCAGAATTGATCGGAGCCCACCCAGCAAAGAATAAGGCTTTGCATTACAAATTACAGTAAGAGCTTAATTATTAATTAATTAATTAATAAGACATTAATTAATGTGATTTTTTGCCTATATTGACATGAAATAAGTCTTAACTTACATGGTCATTACAGGTCATAACAAGTCTAAAAAAGTTGTTGAAATTTGTTGAAACCTGCAGAAACTCTGTTTCAGATTAGATTTATTTTCTTGTGTATTAGATCAAGTGTTTTATTGTAGTGACAGTTGGTGTACACTAGGGAGAGCAATTATTCAGAGACGAGTGGGACCATCTCAGAATCATCCGCTTTACTACGCTGTGAGGAGAATCATTCACAATAAAATGGACTTTCTGCAGAAGGACTGTGATGTGGCACTGCGGTTGGGCTGTGATGTATTCATATAAATGTGTAGTGTTTGTGTTTTTGTCCTGACATTTTGTATCTGCAGAGATAATTTCAATTTTAATGTGTAACTGTTTCTTGTCATATTTCATTTGTAGTCAAATACAGTTCACAATTCTGCCAAATAAAACAACCCACATTAATCTCATCTTTGTTTTTACATTCAGGTTTGTGTTTATTACATATTTCACCACTAGATACTATACTGAGCTTCCAATAGGTAAAACCATCAATTTTAACATGACATTTTGATACCATCTTGCCAGGTATATTTTGGCAGATTGTGTTTTATTTTATCTCAAACTGTCAGTCTTTACTGGAGGGCATGTTTGAGCCCTGCTATGAAGCTCTTGTTATAGTGACACTGGTTCTCTGGCAGAGTAGCAAAGTACACACAGTAGCCTATGTGGGAGTAGGAACTAAAAAAAATATACTCCTCCGCCACACATCTTCAGTGGAGCAGATGTTTGAGTTGAATAGAACCACGCTGTGGTGTTATGTCATCCCTGTTTGCCTGTAATTTCCATCATATTTAGATGAATACACAAGTACAGTCTATCAAACCTTTGTGAGTATTCAGAATATTAGGAAACTTACAGTTATTTTCATTATGAATGAAGAAATCTTCACTTATCTTGAATACTCAATTAATCTTTTGATCTACAGTATCAGAATATTGTAAAGCAAATGCCCATAATTCTTTCAATGCCCTATAGATGACACATTCATACTGCATTATTTTTGCAGTTAGGAGTCCAGAACCCAAAAGTATTGAGTGTAATATCACAAAAAAAAACAAAAAACTAAAGAAACCAGCAAATATTTACATTTCAGTGGCTGGAACCAAAGACTCATTGGGCTTCTTGCTTAAATGACTAAACAATTAGCCTAATCAAAATGGTTGTTGATTAACTGTCTGTCAGTGGAATAGTCAATTAACTGATAACTGATAATTAATTAACAGTTTCGGCTAAAGAACGTTGTGATTAAATAATCACGATGCCCAAATAGTCTTATATTGTGGACTTAGGCTCACAGAAGCGAAAATAAAAATACAGACACATAATAAAGGATTGTCGCATTTCATACAGATGAGTGATGTCTCTGAGTGTCACCCATCTATTTTAATTACTTTTTAAAATTAACTTTATGAAAGATAAAGGCAGACACAATGCATAAAGGTCACACAAAAACACAAAATAACATAAGGTCCAGGGGTATAATCACACCTGTATATCCTGTATAATCACAGGAAAACGACGAGGCTCTTCCTTCAAAGGTCTGATTCATGGCACCGACTTCTGTCAAAGATGTTCTGATATCAGTCCTACAATGTCACCAAGGTAGCATGAAGTACCACAGTCTTCACTGACTTTGACTGTTCATTTTGTAAAAATTGTTTGTTAATGTTTGTTTAGGAATTGTTCTCTTATGGAGAAATGTTGGTCAGACAGTTACAGACAAATCTTATAGCAGATTTTTCATTTTGTTTTAAGGATGTCTTATTTGGTCTGTCTCACTTAAAGACGGAAAATGAAGAAAAATATTTGGTAACACTTAACAATAAGGGTATAATATACCTAAGTAATGCCTAATTAATATATGACTCATGATGATTGAATGCATTAATTAATGCATTCAATTATCATGCATGAAATCCTGTTGTTCACCATTAACATATGAAAGTCACCATGACTTTGTGTGATTAGTTCACACTTAATGCATCATCAATTAATTGGTAAATTGTTAATTTGTTTATGTATTTTAAGCTTGTACAGCACTTTGGTCAACTGTGGTTGTTTGTGCTAGTTGACATTGACATTAACATGTAACTGTATTTATGTTATTATATATATTTTTGCATCTGATGACCAGTTTGATTAAAAACAAAACTTCATATTTCTATGCGAACAGCTACAGTCCTGCTTTTAGAGCATATTAATTAATGTATGAAGTAATTGTGAATTAATATTTCTTAAATGATGATCTATTAAGTGTGAAGTAATCACATAAATTCATTGTGACTTGATCATTTGTTAGTGGTGAGGAACAGGAATTTATACATCCTACATTAATCCATGAATTAAATCATCACAACTCATACATTAGGTAAGCATTAGTCCATGATTAGTACATGATTTGACCCCCCCCCCCTTTTTTTTTATTTTTTATTTAATTTTTATTTTTATTTTTTAATCCTTTTTGTAAAGCGTTACTAGGGCCCAACCAATACTGGATTTTTGGGGCCAATGCCAATAGTAATATAAGGGATTTTAAAAAATCCAATATTAATATATCTGCTGATATATCAATATTGGATAGTGGTTAACACATGGAACAAAGATATGTAATGGAGGCAGAAATTTTACAGTTTTACAATAAACTTCATTGTCCAGTGAGGGCACTGAAATAGTGAACCTTCGCTCCATATTTTTTAATAATTATAAATACTGTTTACTATATACTGTATGATTTTATATATATATATATATATGTATATGTATATATATATATATATATATATATATATATATATATATATATATATATATATATATATAAATAACAAAATATGTGTGTGTATTAAACCTGAATTAAGGGAAAAGGATAAAACATCCACAGAATGCTACCTATACAACTAACAGATAAAAATGATCTACTTTATGTTCTGTTAAAAAAAAAGTTTTCATATAGGGTTATGTTGGACAACATACTGTATATGCTGATATCAGGCCGGTGGCAGGCTACCTATATATCAAGTTGACCAAATATTCAAAAACTAAACCTTGTACTTTTACTTGCTAAATACCAAATCCACAAATAGAAATTCGATGATGTTGAACCATCCTTCCCGTTTTTAAAAATGAATTCAATGAATACGTGGATGCCAAAAGCCCATCATTCATGTTAAAAATAACAAACGGTCTGTGAGGTAAAGCCGTGAATTGAATCAGGGAGGTCCCAGTGGTCCCCAGTCATGTGCCACAGAGCCCTCAGAGGTATCTGCGTGGTGACTTGAGATAACCGAGCAGTGTGCACGCGCACGTACGAGCCACTCGAGTTCCCACCCATTGCGTCAGCGCGCTCCCTCGTCCTGTCCGTCGTCAGCGCGCGTGCTCCGTGCGGGATGCTGAATTGTAGGTGATGATGGCGGAAGGGGAGCAGCGCTGAGTTTCATCTGAGTTTCCACCACAGCTGTAGAACCACCTACAACAGCGTTTCTCTCCGTCGACACCAAGCCCGACACGATGGGGAACGAGGCCAGCATGGAGGGGGAGGGCCAGGCGGGACAGCCCGGCCCCGCCGTGCCTGCAGCGGGGGCTCCGGCTTCCATTTCAGCACCACCGGACTCTGGACAGCTCATCAAGCCCAGCAATGGAGCGCCCGCCGGAGGAAGTGGGGCTGCAGCCGGGCCGGGGATTAACAGGTAGCCGTTGTAGCTAGGACGCTTCTCCGGGGAGAAATGAGGGAGGCTAGACGGCGGCGTGGCCGTTAACGTACGATACATCTGTACGGTGTGGAGCGTAGATATAGGATCAACCGACTGCGTGGAGATAGACTTGAATGGGTGCTTAATTATTTATTTCAATATCCTTGTCAACACAATTCACCACCCCCTTTTTGAGACCCGTTTCTGC
>JAJHUR010097031.1:131812-157764 GCA_027495735.1 Lutjanus campechanus
TACATCCTACATTAATCCATGAATTAAATCATCACAACTCATACATTAGGTAAGCATTAGTCCATGATTAGTACATGATTTGACCCCCCCCCCCTTTTTTTTTTTTTTTTTTTTATTTTTTTTTTTTTTTTGGCAGCACCACCCTGTTACTCAACGTCTATTTGGGTCGAAGTCAAATTTAATATGCACCGCTTTCGATGTAGAATCAATAAATATCGCTTTCAAACGCCTTAATAGGCATTTCTACGCCCGTTTTCACGGTGTCTGTCCTCAGGCATCAGTACAGCTAAGTATCATGAATGAAGAGCGACGTTTTTCTCCTCATAGCGAGGCACTGCCAAGTAAATAAGAATACTATAGGAATTGATCTCACTAATATTAATGTGCTTCAGGTGATTCATAAATTAGTAAATGATGCAACGTGGATCTTACGTTGAGGGGCTGATTTCCTGAGCATGCTTCGACATGAATGCCAGTAAATACTAAGTCATTCTGGGGGAAAAATCACCTTCCTCCTGATGATGAGGAGACGTCTGTATCCTGATGACAGCGTGACAATGCTACCATGAGATATCAGCGTCACTGGGAGTGAGCACAGGACCATAACGCATATGCCACAGCTGTCTCACTTATCAGATCTCAATCCAAATCAATATGCAGCCAGTGGAAATTGTTTTTCACCGCTACCGTCAACTGCACAGAAATAAGGCTCATTTCTTCTGGAAGAGTGGTGTTGCATCTCTCTCCATAAGAAATCCAGACACTGAGCCCAGACACATTAAAGGAACAGCTCACCCCAAAATTAAAAATACATATTTCTCCTCTTACCTGTAGTGCTGTTTATCCATCTTTGGTATGAGTTGCAGAGTTGTGGATATATTGGCCACAGAGATGTCTGCCTTCTCTCAAATATAATGGAACTAGATGCTACTCTTGTGGCTTGTAGTGCTTAAAGGTCCAAAAAAATGCATTTGAAATGCTCAACAGCAATGTTTCTTTCCAGAAGTTATAAACCAGTAATTTACGATAATCCAAACAAAAATGTTTGGGTAAGAGCACTTCCTGCACTCAGATTGAGTATATTTGGGGCACTCTTTGGATAGGGATACGTATCTACTCAAAATTGTGTAATTATTGCAATTATTGTCATGGCATGGTCACAATGGGCCTCAAAACAAACAAACTCCTACAGCATTTTGGTTTCAAAACACTTGTTTTATGGTCTGGGAGTCAGAATGTATTGACTCCCTGCAAATGCTTGATGCCCAAATGCAACAGTTTATTTTAAGGTCCGACCTGACCATGCCGTGACAATAAAAGCATTTTAAAAGAGAGAGTTTGTGCCGTTTCATGTAAAAACTATTTTCTTTCTACCAAACTACACCCGCCAACTGTATCACTGTGCAGAAAGAAGCATGTGTCTACTCAGGGACAAGAGACTACAGCTCAGCTGAGGACGGCATTAATGTTTGCATCCTGCATTGTCACGAGCACGAGCATCTCGTCCATAGATAGTGGTAGAAGTGGACAGAGCTTCCAGGTCTGAAAAGCCAAGCCGGTGCGGACATCCTGGAACAGTGCATTCTTTCTAATGACCAGCAGGGGGTGACTCTGCTGGTTGCAAAAAGAAGTCAGATTATATGTACTATTATGGCAAAATGACCCTACTTCTCACATGATTTACTCAATAACTCAATAATCAGTTTCTTAATGAGTTTATGTTCTCAATCACTAGTTTTACATCTTCTTCAATAGAACATGATGTTCATTTTGTAAATTAGATTCCTGTTTTGAGGAGAATAGACCATATACCAGGGTAGGCTTTAGGGCGGGGCTACTGTGTGATTTACAGGTCAGTCTTAGTGACACTGCCTACTGCAACACAAAGGGCTCATGAAACTCAGATCAAACTGTCAAACTTGACAAGTGTGGGTCAAGATTCTGTTTCTACATTGTCTTTTTCTCACTTAAAATGTTCTCAGAAACATGTTTTAGTGTAGCTGTAATATGGATAAGATCATGATCTGATCCTGATCAGGCAGCCGCCCTACTCTTTCCGGTTTCCAACTTAGCCCTCTGAAACTCAGGTCAAAGTGTAAAACTAGACAGTGCTGATAGTTTGCAAATATTGATCATGATTCTGTTTTCAGAAACATACTTTGGTGTACATTTTAATAATACTTTTTTGTATTACTCTTTGTATTACAAGAAAGATTGCGACCCCGAAGGCTGCCATTATTTCCTGCTGATCAAATGAGCCAAAAAGCATTGCCCAGTTCGCAGTACGTCACCCACCAGCTGCGCACTCTTGTCAGTACTGTTCATGCTCTGGTTGCAAAAAACAAGGTGGCAACTTCCGTAACGCCAAAGTCGAAGCTTCAAAACAGTAGTCCACAAACAAATGAGTCACAATGGCTCTGTCCTCTAATTTTACTGTCTATGGTGTAGATGCACATTTTCTTCTGTGTGGTGATACAGTTGGCGGATGGAGTTTAGTAGAAAGAAAATAGTTCCTACATAAAAACTGCTCACAACAAGGGCTGTGGATTATCTTGTGTAATCAGGTCATGATTTCTGGAAAGAGACAGTGCTTTTTTTTGGTGCTTTGAGAACCACAAACCAAGTACTGTCTAGCTCCATTATATCTTATATTTGAGAGAAATCTGTGCGATATCTCCAAAACCTGGCTACTTGCACCAAATCAATCTAGATGGATAAATGTATTTTTGCTTTTGGAGGTGAACTGTCCCCTTAACAGTGTTGTGGCAGCCTTGTGTAACAATATTTCCATTATTTTGGCACTTAACATATGACAACCCCATTGTTATCCCATAACAAGGCAATATAGGCTGATAAAATATTATCCTTTTCCAAAATCATTAGTGTTTAATCACATGTGGTAGCCTGTGGGTCTGTATTTACTGTGTGGGTGTGTGGGAGGGATTACCCTTCCAACAAGATCTGATATTGCCTTAATTACACAGTTCAACAGTTGTAGACCTGAATACGCACGAGCAAGGAGGCACAGCTGCATCTTGGATTTGCCTCACCGGCTTACAGTCTCTCTGTACATGCATTTCAGCTGACATTGACTATAATATATAGATTTCTTCATGCTACAAACCTTCATTCAAGGCTAAGGCTTTTGTCGTTGACGTATTGTTTGATTTATGCCATTACACAAAGTGATGGTGAGCTGTAGACGTGTTCTGCCACTGTAACTTGAAAATTGTATACCTTTAATATCGTTTAGTCCTGTCTGTGGTTCTATTTGGAAAAGCACTCTGTGTTCATCCTGCTTATTCACTGTGGGGCAGGTTTAAAGGCTCATAGCTCCCATGTAACCTCATGATTCTTTTATATCTTGATTTCTCTCTGGTATCCACCCTGAGGTGTCTCATAAGGCGATGGCAAGTGCTGAGAGACTGAGTGTGCTGAGAGCAGCATGGTGAGAGTATATCATATGGTTGATTAAAATGTTTTTTCTTCAGATCATGGCCCTACATTCAGTCTGAGTCTTTGCCTTAAAATACTCTTCCACAAAGTGCTTGTGAGAGCGTAAGAAACAATGAGACGGTGGCTGGGTTGAGACTGTAGATAGGAAACTTTCATCTTAATTAAAATGAGTTGCCGCATTTCATGAGTTTGCCTATTAATATGAATGGGGACATAATATGCTATATATAACCATGTTCTTAAGTGAGTTCCATAAGGGCGATTTTGCTTTTATATTTTATTCATTGCAGTCAAGGAGCTAAATCTGAGCCCATATGTGAAGCCATGAAGCTATGGGAGTCACTCTCCCCTTCTGCTTCACAAAGCACCTCAATGCTTGTTTTCTACTCTGATCGTAACAGCTTTGACTAAGTGCAGAGTCATCCCAATCTGATGACCACAACTGACGCACACTCAAAATTACGAGAAAAACTGTTGTCTAATTGTTTTTTGTTTTATGACTGAATTACTGAAGAGTACTCCATCATGTATAGCATAAAGCGCTATTGATGTTGGCTCTTTTCAAAAAATGTAAATCATTAAGTAATGTCAATCAATATAAATCAAAATTCCATTAGAAACGCAAACAAAGCTATAGTTTGTATAAAAACACATGAAAATAATGGATACGGTCATGTTCTTAGCCACAGTGTACAAACAGTGTGCCCTCATAATTAATTTAGCTTCAGCAATGAAAGCACTGCTCATGATGGAGCCTACATATAGCAAATGGTTATCACAACTCAAACAAATAATGCAAAAGCACTTCTTATTATTTATGACATTATGGCAACCTTAGGATAGGGAAAATAAATGGTGACTTATGAGACAATGGCAGTGTAGCATATTTCAGATGTCCAGTAGACACAAATAGGAGGCACAAAAACCTGTGAACGTTTACACACACAAAAAAACATTGTATACTTGTACTTTGTAATGTAGGTGGTTAAGCCAAAAGGACCAGTTCAACATACTTCGCATACTCCGCATAAGTTGCATTGTCTCAGACTTGACATTGCCCATCTCAAAGACTGTCAGTGTTTCCCCTGGAATTTTTTTCAGGCCTGGTGGTATGTACTGAAAAAACTCTACACAGACGAGGCGCGCGGGATGGCATATTGTCGCGGTCAGCTTCGGTCAGATAGCACAGCAGGCAGTCTGCAATTTATATTTGGAATCAAATTTGTCTTTGCTTGATATTCAAGACTTCAAACAAAGTGATCACAAGGACAGGATGACTTAATAAGCTGTATTTATTGCAAAAAAATAAGCTGTGTAACCTATGACCTTTGCAAAACATTAGCATATCATGAACACAGTGTAAATGGAATGCAAATCATTGATTTTTAAATGAATGGATATTTGGCATTTTTATCATTAAAAACCTCATGGGGCCTGATGGGAAGCACTGTCTGTATACTGGGACTTAACTTTCTTGTGCCATTCTGTGTGTTTTGGCAGAACGGAAACAGTGGTTATTGTGCAGACACACTGGTGCCCCCAACCCCAGATTGGACTTCTCATATATTACCATGACATTACAGTCATAGAGCTAGGCATCCAATCATTAGAAAAGTATATACATGACAATCTTTGAAAAACACCTGCCGCTGTCCTTAATGTTTCTCCATCAATCCTCAAAGACTACTAACCATCTGGATGAAAAAATGTGTTGCCTCTTGCATGATAAATAAGATTTTTAACCTGTTTCTCAGGTTGCAACTCTGTTTCCTAATCTAGAAAAGGGGGCCAGCTAGGTAGCCAAAATTGACGTACAGGTAGGTCCTTGCTCTTTTTGTAAAACTAAATATTAATGTGTTATTTTGTATGAAAATATCCAATATTGGAAAGAAACATCTTTCAGAGGGGTCTTGAATCACCCAGAAAAGGTTTATCTTACAATAATGACCTTCTCACTCTACATTTCCCTGCTTATTACATGGCCACTTAGTAAAAGAATCAATGACTCAACACAAAATATTGATTTAAAAATGATTTAATTGATTAAAAAATGATTTTATTGCTTGTGCTACTCCAAAGTCTATGATCAGAACTATGTCATAGCAACAGTCTCTTATTCATAACAGCAATCTAGATTGCTGTAATTGATTAATCATAATCAAGTATTCAACAAAGCCATGGGATAAAGAAATTACATTTTAGTTCAAAATGCATCATAATTGTTTAAATTTAGCAAGCATTCTGACTGTCTTTTTTATGATAGTTATTAGTTATTTGGAAAAAGAAACTTGGGAAACTGATTAAAAATCTTATTTGTTGTGCAGAGGGCAAAATGTTTTTTTTTTTTTTTTTTTTTTTTTTTAATCCAGATGGCTTTAAGACTCTTTAAATATTCTGGAAATACCATCAGAGCAGCTGTAAGTGTTGTTAAATGACCTTCTGTTTTTTTTTTTTTTCAGATCAACATATTTATATTTCTCGGAAAATAAAATGCTCAATTCTGTGACTGTAATGTATTGGCAGTTTACTGGGGCCATAGTGCACTCTGCTACTCATCTGGATGATACTCAAACAATCACCATAAAACAAAACATAGCTTTAAGGGTCAGTTGTGGTGATTCTGATGTATTCTGGTTCATGTGATGAGCCTTTTCTCATGTGACACACAGCTGGTGGGTGGGAAGATTTAGATTTTCAGCAGTACAGCTCCTGCATTCACATCTGATCAACATGTGTGTATTGTGTATTGTCTCTACAGTAAGGAGTGTTTGCCAGTCTTGTCTAAATGATGAAATGTTTGCAAATAATGGAAATAAGAAGAGCAGTGACCTATAACACTGCTATCCACCAGTAATTAGTTTAGTAAATATTGTAACAGCCTGACCCTATTTGTGGCAGCTTCTGTCACAGTTTTGGCTAACTGAAAAAAAAAAACCCAGAAACATTGCTAGATTAATTTTGTGTCTGATTCCTTATCATTTTATCTGAATGCCATTGCAAAGTAGTTGTAGTTATTTATTTTTGATAGCTACTACTTCTTCTTCAAAATGATCCATTTGTCATACTTTTTGACAGAAATCACTTCAATGTCTTTCACGTCCACTTTGTTCCACTTTAATCCTTGTAATAAGAGCTTATGAAAGCACTTCAACACTGCAAACCTCTTGTTTAACAATCCAGGTGTCCAGCAGCACCAGCATGACAGAATTTAATCTACTTTGCTGAATAATTATTAAGTTTAAAGTATTTCCCTCTGGGAAAAAAAATCATTGCTTCTTTTCCATTTTACTTCCAAAAAGTGAGTAGTCACTGACATTCCTGAAACCTTGTGGAAACAGCATTGCTACGGTACTCCAATGCTGATGAACAGACATTTCATTCAGTTAAAATGAAATTCAATTTAAAGCAAAAAAAAACCTTTATTGATCCCAGAGGGGCAATTTCTGAGGCAAGCATAGTAAAAAAGAACATATGCACAGGACCTATAAAGCCAACACATAGACAAACACTGACCATGTGGCAGAGGTACAACAGTGACCATGAATGCCCATTTCACGGTGTATCTATTCTCCACTTGATGCTTTTGACATGCACTTAGCCATTACAAATAAACCACACATTCAAACATGCGTTTGAGTCAGATGCATCCGCTGCTTGTCTGGTTTGACCTTTAAATATTACTAAATGGATGGCAGGAGATAGGTTTCACTCTGAAGCCAGAGTTATCCAGTATCATTTCCAATGCACAGAGGCATAAATCAATAAGAAACATATAGAATCTCCATTATAGGGATAATGATACAGATATCTTCTGTCAAGCTGAAATGAAGTATCCGTCTATCAGATAATTTCTCCTGTTCCAAAGGACATATTTTTCAGATGTCAGTGTGAAGCAATTTGTTTTTTAAAGGATCGTAGACTTGTACATATTTTATTTGTAAAGTGACCTGTGGTAATTGTTTACTTACAGTGCTTTTTATTGTACAACAGACTGTAGTACTGGAAGTAATGTAGTTTTGTTTCGATGGTGCGAAACTTTGTACGAACCTCTTTATACTCTCAGAATCAGTACTGTCAGTTACAGAATGGTATTGGTGCAACACTGCTAGAGGAGATTTGAGAAATGGGCTCATTTGATTGCTGAGATGTTACTGAACTTACCTTTGATTTGATGTTAAAAGAATATATTCCTTGTTCTGCACTCAAAATGAAAATGGATTTGAACATTATATTTTAATTAAAATTGTTGTATCAGGAGCCAGAGAGGCTCTGATGCTTGCACACATTGGTGGCTTATTTGTGTTGTTTTTGGCTAACTTGCAGTAGGGGGATTTGTTTCTGTTATTGATTAATTAAAGCTGGTTTTCATATATATTTTAAAATAACCAGATTGTTACTATATCCATCTGTGTGAGTATCTTGAAACTTCCAAAAAAGCACATTTATTCTGGTTGCAGACACTCTCCATACTATGCCACTGAGACATGTTGTTTTGGCTTGTCCTGACTTGTTTGTCCCACCTGTCCTGTCTGCCAAAACATGATGTCCACTGTGTGCTTGTTACCACACAACAACAGTATATACACTGTCTTTTAGAGGAATAGTTTGACATATTTTTTGACTCTTTTTCCAAGAGTTAGATGAGAGGATTAATACCACTCTCATGTCTGTACCAGAAACCTGTTAGTTTAGCTTAGCATAAAGACTGCAAGCATGGCTAGCCTGGCTCTGTTCAAAGATAATAAAATCCACTTACCAACATCTCTAAAGCTCACTAAATAACCAGTCTCCTATAATTACATTTATATACAACTAATGTGCAACAGCAAATACGTTTTTAGGGAAAAGCTGACTGAATTATGTTTTCTAATAACATACTGAGGAAATGGAAATATTGTTAATTAATGTACCTAGCAAGCAACAAAAATGTTGATCCTGAATATATCAGTAAAATGTTCACTGACAAGTTATTTCATTTTGTTTTCTGTCAAAAACAGGCAATCTTGCGATGTACTATCCAGTTGTAGTGACTACAGCATTATTTAAAAGTCAGCAGTGGCTTGAGACATGAGATGTTATTTTAACATTTTAACACCAAAATCTTGATCTTTCCCTTACCTTTACCAAAGTGTTACAGGAGTGAGTCAGTGAACACTGGAGTCCAGGGTTGGGGGGTTTCTACCACCGACAACCCCAACCACCTCTTAATGACTCCAGTGAGTTATATAAATATCTTTCATTCACTCCAAGAAACATTTTTTGTGGACATGATCCAGGCAGGAATTAAGTTATTGACACAACCAAATTACAAAAACAATGTAGTAGTATACAAACATAATTTCTTGGAGAGAGGGTTGAATTAACACATTATATGTCTCATTTGTTTAATCTGTACAAAAACTGAAAACAGCATGCTGCTTCAGTCAAACTGTCAAGCTAGCTGTTCTGCCTGTTTCCATTCTTTGAATCTTTGCACTAAGGTAAGCTAACCAGCTGCTGGTGGTATTGATCTTCTCATCTAACTCTCGGCAAGACAGAGAATAAACGAATCTCACAAAATGTTAAACCATTCCTTTAAGTGACACTGGGCTATTGCCACATGTATTATTGAGGTTGTGCAGAGAATGTAACTCTCTTTCTGCCTCCTTGCGATAGAAAGTTTCCCAGAGACCTCCCATTAGAAAAGATTGGCAGCTTACAAACCCTTCACTATCCACTTTGTGATAAAGCAAGCAAATTGTAGTGCTTTAGACACACAAAGCCACAAGTTGTCCTCGGTGGACTCCCATTTTCTCATGGATGAGAGTGTCTAAAGAAATCTTTTGAAATGGTGTCTTCCAGTTTCTAAATCATTAAGCCATGCCTGAGGCTTTGCATGCATCATAAGAGTTGGTGTCTTTGCCATTCAAGTGATAATTATCATGTGAAACTACCTTCTATCTTGGGAGGACACTGGGCAGATACTTCAGCTGTCCACTCTGTCTATCAGTACACTCTAAGGGAAATAAGGGTTCCAAAACGATTCTTCCTAAAGGACTGGGGTTGTACTCAGAGCAATATGCTCTTAAAGAACCCTTTTTTGAAAAAATGGTTTGTCAGGGGTTAGGTTTAGGATTCTCAGTAGGATCCTCTTGGTGCGTCCTTGTTAGCACCCCTAGAAAGTGGAAAGGTTCGGATAGAACCCCCAGAAAGGGTTCTTGGTGGAACCATTACACAATAGAAGGTTTCCCATGGTTTCCGCAGGGTCATAAAAAGTAATAAAAATGATATAATAAAAATGATAAAATTTTTGGCCTTAAAAAGTCTTAAATACGCAGGGATTTTCGATACAAGGTCATAAATAACGTTTAGTCACGTCTTAAAATTATTCGCTTGTTTATTCATTGGTTCCATCATCGCCTTTTCCTTCCGAGAAATGCTTTGAGAAATGTGCTGACGGCGGCATTTATTTGTTCCTCTTGTAGTTCTGTCTGGGGAATTCCAGAAATACAAGGTCCATGCTGACTGAAATTAATCCACGGAAACCCGCCAACGCCAAGGAGTGCTTCCGTAGACGGGCTCTGGTACTTCCATATTCTTTAGCTAACGCAGTATCAACAGAGAAGGATGGGCAACTGCACTTTTAATGAAGTCTGGCTTGACGATGATGCGTTTAAAACCTGGCTTAAGCCCGTTTCTAGCAATCAATACCAAGCATACTGTAATCCATGTAAGAAGGTGTTGGAGCTGTTGAGTTTGGGCATAAAAGCCCTTCAGTCTCATGCTAAATCAGAGAAGCATACCATTGCTGTCTGCAGCGGGCCCAGGCAATCACACAGTTTTGTAGGCCTACTACATCGACGGCACTACCTCCGGCAGGTCCGAATAAAACGCTAGATTCTGGCGGTGTGTTTGGATCAACCAATGCAGAGGTCCTTTGGGTGCCGAATAAGGTAACAAAACATCACTCCTTGTAGGGAGGGACTCAAGGGGTACATTAGAATGTGTGAAAATAAAGTCAGTAAAATGTGTGATGAATACAAATAAATGTTTCAAGTAAATTTTTAATTTTTGCTAATCATTTATTTTTTTCACTAATCAATGTTGGTCAAAAATTTAAATCATAATGGTCATAAAAAGGTCATAAAAAGTCTTGGTCTCCCTGTTTTCTCTCATAGGGGTTCTAACGTGTAACCTTAGAGAACCTCTATAGAACCTCTATAAAAGGTTCTTTATTTCTAAGAGTGTAACTTCAGCAGTATCCTCAAAAGTCCAGTTTAGCCTGTGACAGAGTGGGAGAGCTGGTCAAACACACTGTCAGGCCTGTGTGTAATATCAAGTCAAACGGTCTAGTAATGGTTTGAGAAGTGCAGGTTTTTCCTGATGGGCTCACCACGGTGAACACTGGACTCCTGTGGAGGGTGGAACAAGGTTAGAGTTGTGCAGCAGCTCAAGTCATCAGCTGTGACTCATAATAGGTAACATGCTCTATTTTAATTCCTTTATTCCTCCCTTTATTTCCACCATTCTCTCGCTGTGGGTGCAGAGCTGCTGCTGTGACTGTCTTTGAAGATGACGTGCATGACAAAACAAGGTCTAAGTTGTTATGACAGTGGAAATCCTCCATTCCCATTTAACTATTGGCGTGAATGCCCGAGGGCCCGAATGAGCAAGAAAACCAAAAAGTTTACAATACTGTTGTCTGATACACTACCTTTGTTCCGCCCTAAACACATCACAGAGGCCCGAACACAGCAGCTTCAAAGAGTGAAAACAAGCCACAAGGAGCACTTCACAGAAACTGATAGAGGCAATATAAAATATTCAACATATGCCTCTCTGTTGGCCAACGTTTTGAGTAGTCTGATATCACACTATGAGCAACAATAAAATCTTTTAATGGCACGTGGACCAAGTGCATCTTACAGCTGAAGGGTTTCAACATATACCACTCAGCAAGAAGTACTGCTCCTGTTGAAATTAAGATTACCGGTATAAAAACCTACTGAAGAGAACAGTAAATGCTGCTCATTAAAAATATACACTTAGAATAAAATGTATGCGCTACATATATTTACAGTGCAGTGCTAAAATGTTATGAGGTCTACAAACTAGGTTGCTTTAATAAAACAGAGTAAAGCTCCTAAATTCACTGATGTCTCTGTGACTAATTTTACAATTTTCCTCTATCACGAACTCCATCTTTTTCTAACTCATTTTTCCTCACCATTCTCTTCTAATCAACCCCCTCAGTCCTCCTTTCAATCACACCAAATGGTTGCTGTGGTTACATTTTACAGTGAGTGACAAAAAAATAAGCTGGAAAAAATATTTGAAAATATTACGTAAATGCACATGCAAAAGCAAATCAATATTTCTTACATTAAAGGTCCAGTGTATAAGATTTAGAAGGATTTATTCGCAGGCTCTTGAAGAAATGCAATATAATATTCATAAGTAAGTTTTCATTAGTGCTGTGTTGTACCACCAACTTTCTTCAGTAGCCCAGAACTGACAGGGTGGTTAAAATGTTGACAATATGCATTTTTCTCTGTATCTACTTTATAATCATGGATCGCATATAAAATTAGTCTATTATTGATGTATGATTAATTCATTAGGGTGTTTAATCACAAATTCACTTTAATGTGATTCTTGCCATCATCACTGAAATGTGTTTAAATGTGTTGAAATATTGTAGTAGCTATTTGTCATATCCATGTCTTATTTGTGCCAATAAGCTATTGTACATCACTCTGCAGAGTACACTGTGCCCTTTAGTTGGCCGTACTGTATCATACTGTAATGTCTGGTTTTGATACGGGCGTGGCTGATTAATTGATTATTTTATATTAGATGTGGTATTAATGTGCGATACAGCTATGAATGTTTCTTTGCAACAAGAGTAAACAAACTGTAACAAACTACTGTACAATAAATATAAACTTTACAATTGCAGAATATAATAGAATTTTGTGCTGACGAGACCCAAAAAATCACAGCTTCAGCTATTTGAGGAAATTCTACTTTTATTTTATACTTAAATGATAACATCAATGTTCATACCACAGTGTTCTGTGAAACTGGTGTACTGCTGCAACTGTAGCTTTAGTTCACATTTAGTTTATAGATCATCTTTTTGTTAATTCAGCTAAAGTCAGGAAAATCAGGATCCATGTGTAAGATCCACTTTTGTCTTCTCTTTATCATCTCTACCAGACCGGCACCATCAGACCCGGGGCCTAAACCAGGAGTCCAGAGTGGTCATGGGACAGGGGACAGGTTGGCCTCCCACGACACCCCTCAGCAAGCTGCCCCTCAAGGAGAACAGGGCCAGGGTCACGTGGCCAGGAAGAGTCTGCAGGTGGACGTGGGTAGCAGCAGGACTGGGAGGTCCCCCTCTGTGTCACCGGACCGAGGCAGCGTCCCCACCTCTCCTTACTCTGTGCCACAAATTGCCCCCATGCCCAGCAGCAAACTGTGCCCCGTCTGCAAAACCACCGACCTGACGGGCACCGGGGACGACAAGCCGAACTTCAACACCTGCACACAGTGCCGCTGCATGGCGTGCAACCAGTGTGGCTTCAACCCCAATCCTCACCTCACAGAGGTAGGCAGTGCTGCTCGTCTGAGAGGATAGTAACAGTTTTGCACTTGCTTCATTGCAGGGAAATGTTTTCACCCAGTTCTCTAGTAGTGACAACGCAACAATCAACCTAATACATAAAACATAGTATATATCAGGGTTATTCCGATACCAAAAATGCCTCCAATGCTGGCTAAAATGCTGATATCGGTAACAATATTAACCCCAAAAATGGGAACCTGCTAGTTCCCAACAGTGTCTTGTACACATTTTTTTCCCCAGGATAGACAAGACATGTTTTATGGCGTTCATTCTCTGTATTTAATTATGTTTTTACACAGGGTTTAACCTGAGCCGGGCTACAGAACAATCTATCACATACATAGATCCTTGTAAAATATTTTTTATTGTATTATTATTATTTTTAATGCTGTGGTATTGGGCTGATATGAAAACTTCAGATACCTGAATCGGTATCTGGAAGGAAAAATATTATTGGAACATCTCTCGTACAGATGGTACGCATGTGAAGTCACCATTGTCACTCTGTGCTGAGTTACAA
The DNA here is from genome assembly GCA_027495735.1 of Lutjanus campechanus. Classification (NCBI taxonomy): domain Eukaryota; kingdom Metazoa; phylum Chordata; class Actinopteri; order Lutjaniformes; family Lutjanidae; genus Lutjanus; species Lutjanus campechanus. Next base: position 145,396 of record JAJHUR010097031.1, read on the forward strand.
ATGCAGTCAGCATCTGCCATGGTGCGTTCACATGGAAAACAAAAACATCCAAAACACTGCTAAAATGGTTAAAAAAAAGAAAAGGGTTTTGTGCAATCAACTGCACAAACAGATTCAGAATGAATTCAGGCATACAGTATTATAGACTGCCTGCAGGCTTAAGAGAGGAGAAGGGATGGGGTGGCCATGTGGCGTTGACTGACCAAGCACAGGGTTTTGCTGAATGAAACGTGTAATAAAACCTGAATATTTTACAAACATGTCCATGGACATCTTCAGGATTGTGATCAACTGACAAATCCTGATTTAAAATAGGACCAGGCATCTTTATGTTTTCAGGCTTTGTTTAGCGTAACATCATTTCATCATATGGACCTACATACAGTACATAAACATACACGAGTCATGTATTAGGTCAAATTCTGTTACTGCACTGGGTCTGTTTAACATTTTGTGTGATACCGAAATGGATCTGAGACGACCCAGCTGTGATCAGACTGCAGTGATTAGGGATGAATTGATTACCGGTTTCACTATAAACTAAGGTAAAATTACCAGTGGTAAGTAAAACCACTTGAAAAAGTAATTATCATTAAAATTGTGTTTGATTACCATGCTTTGAAAAACTCCTAGTGAATACTGTACAGCCTCAACCAAAGTTAGCAACACTCTCCCAGACACAGGTGCAGCGTACAAAGAAAAACTCCATAGTGCTGCACTTTTTATGTGGTTTAAAAAAAACTGTGAGACATTATTTCAGTGTGAATATGAGTATCTGAATGTAGCTGAACATTTCAGCACATTCTAATAATATCACAATAACACTGAAAACCATGTCAGTTTTGGAAATTAAGTTTTCATATCGTTTTATCTTAGTGCTAATCATGGAGACAACAGGTGATAACAAATTAGCAATATTAACATTAGCTGCTGTGGCAACAAACAATCAAATGTTATTATAGTTATTATAGTTTAAAAGGGCAGACAGTTAAAGTTATCTTTATTATGCTTGATGCAACAAAACAGAAAAGCTGAGTCTAAACAAAACGTGTTTATCATCCATCACATTTAAACCTTAAATGAGTGGCTTAGTCATTCTGTTTCAGTCAGCAAAGTTTTGTTTTGACAACTTGTAAATTACCCTTAACTTGTTAATAGCAATCAGCTGTGACATCAGGTCAGGTTTGTGTTTTCTGGTCAGATTCCAGTCCAACATTTCTCAGCTCTACATGAGTGCAGGTCCCACAGGCCTGGAGCCATGAGGGGGCTCAGCTTGTACTTTGCGCCCCATCCGTTTAAGCATCCGTTTAAGCTTTATATCTCTATAGGAAAGTGGCAAAAATAACAAAATTATTGGCCAAGATACATTCTTATTGCTTAGTTATTGTTCCAGAACAACAGATAGCTCTGCGAGAGATAGAGTGTGCTCCAAGCTGCAAACAGCTGTTTCTACATACCTCACCTTGCTGATTTTGACAGGGAATTGTTTACAAATTTAAAACAAATACTTAGAGCTCTGGTTGTGCTACTTTCTTATGTGAGTGCTCTGAGTAATAAATGTATTCCTCGATTTTGAAACAGCAGCCTTATGTTTTTGTTAATTAGACCTCTCTGAGCCCGCTGCATGGTCAAATCAGTGAATTTTATTTTATTTTTGTTTTATTTTTATTAAAAAATTCTGCCTTGCAGTTTTTAACAGCCCTATCAGTCACTTCATCCTGGTGTCAGGCCTGGGGTCCCAGTTTTCAAATTATAGGCAGGCCTGGTTTAGTTCCGTGCAGTACATTTCCAAGTCTTTTTGGGTTTGAGCACAAATTTTTGGACCTGCGGAAACCTCTGGTGTACAGATCACCTTTAATTTTTCAAGATATCAATTTCTTTCCTCTCAACTGTATAACAGCTCTGCCCATTCATAACAGCCGTGTTGAGGGAGATGGTTTCACGTGAAAAAGTGACATCAATGCCTACTTCATATATGCAGTGTCTTGATACTGATCTAGCGTATTAGCAGTACTACAACTAGAAAGTCTCTCACAGCATAAGCAGGGTGCATTCTTTGATGATTCAGATGCTCCATTTTGATTTAACTCATCCTGTGGTAATTATTTCTCATTGACATTTGTGAGTAATGTCGGTGATGACTATTGTTGTCAAGTTGGCTGTGATCGCTTCACAGGCTGGATTGCACCAGTGGAGTGAAACTGAGTGAGGATGTGAATTAGTTGCATGCTGGTTGAGAACTGTGAACTTGTTCTAGCCACTGTTTCCGCCTTGATTGATGAAGTGTTTAATGATCTTGTGGGCTTGTGATCTTTTGTCCCCAAAGACCTGGGTTATCACACAATTCTTAGCTGAAGTGCTCACTTACATATTGGTCACTTCCTTTAAGCTGTAATGGATCTTAGGCTCTTATCTTGTGCAAGCGCTGCATGCTGTTACAGCTGATGTTACAAAGTAAATGCACACTTGAACAAAGCTAAATCCACCTATTCTGACAGGCACTAGTGAGCATACAAATCATGCCCAGAGCCTCTCCCAAACACAGCTTTTTATAACGCTTCTGAACGCAGCACAACACATCATTCACATTTGCATCCAAACAATCATCACTGCTAACAGGTAGCTGAGAAAGCCTATTGCCTTCTTCCTGAAATAAATCACTTGCCTAATTTGAATTAGGCTATGCTTCACTGTTACTGTGAGTCAAGTGTGGCTGTGTCATCTGTCATAAAGTTTCACATCAACTCCAGTGAGTCATGTTGCAAATTGCAGCCAAGATGCACTGTCAGTTAAGCTGGCCTACAGGCTATCAGAGCAACTGTAGGCTGAATAAATGCTCGGATTTTGGGAGCAAAATGTTTAGTTTTTGAACAGTAGATGTGTGCATGTAAATGTATTACTTGCATGAGTGCATATTTGTATGTGTGCATGAGAAGGGAGATTCTGCAAAAAGTTGGAAAGAAGAGGAAGTCGTGGGAGATGGAAGGACTAGAAAGAAATGCGTGGAGCAAAGTGGAGACAGACAGTAGAGAATAGATCGTGGCAGGGAGTGAAGGAGAGCATGGCAGTAAAGAGAACTGCGGAGGTGGATGTTATGGGTATTTTTCAGCTCAGCCTTGGTGAGCTTGTCAGATGCTGACAGGGAGAGAGACACGGAGGGAAAGCGCTCAGCCTCTGGAGACCTGAAGATTTACCCCCCTAACCTACTTAGCATGGATTGGGCTTTTGCCTCGCTGCAGCAGAATCTAACAGGGCCTTATCACTCATCAGGGAAACTGATGATGGCCACGATGTTGCCGATCAAGGTGACAATAGCGCTGAAGATGGCGATGACTGGAATTACGATTACAGTGATGGCAAGGACAGAGCCAAAGAAGATGATAGCCATGCTAAAGAAGCTGGAGTGAAAACTTCCTCTTAAAGGGATACTTCAGATTTTTTGAAATGGGGTTGTATGAGGTACTTATCCAGACAGTGTATTACCTATAGCAGGTGACATGCCCCCATTTTTGAGAAGCAGCAGGAGTACTGTTGTAGAAAGCTAAGCAATGTACTGCTATGGACAGGGTCAGCAGCAAAATGTGTTTTAGCCACCTAAAGTATCATATATTTAGAATATTTTGCCTGCTTTACCTTGCTGTCAGACAGCCTTTTCTGATGGGAAACCACAAAGCCATCAGATTCCTTTGGCAAAAACACTAACTTTACATCACAGAACAGTTGTTAGTCTACTGCTGTGTCAATCAGTTAGTTTGTTTATATTATTGTGTGATTTAGGTGTTTTAAGGGTTAGGGTTAGTTTGGATTCACCAAAGTTAGGCTTTGACAATATCAAGTTGTATTTCTTCATACCTCTCTGACATTTATATAAATATATATATATATATATATATATATATACAGTATACAGTACTATAACGGTTTTTGTTAAAACTTGACTCTACTCCACTGCAGATAGTACGCCCTCAGCGTAAGTGGAACAGATCCACATGGTGACACTATTCCAGCAGTCTGGGAACAACACACACACTGGTGCTTTGGTCCTGACAAGCTGTGGCCATTATTCACTGTCAAACCCAAACCAACACTGTACATTTACTGGAGGATGGACAACTTCACTGCTCACCTTTTCCTTGGTGCACATTCACTGTCACTCTCCACCATAGACATTGTAATAATTAGTCTGTCACTCGCTCTCTCACACGCTCGCTCAACTGAAATTACACACTCACCACACTACGCTACTCTGAGTAATCTTTACTCTGCAGTGTTTGCTGGTTTACCTTTGTCATCAGGACTAAATCAGAAATATTCCCAAACAGAGGGAGAGGCATTTTTGGTCAGTCCTGTATTTTTATGCTCCAGACGCCATATTTCTCAACTCAGCCCTGTCCGCTAATAGAGAGACTGACCTCTGGTGGCACATGCTGTGCACCATAATACATCGCCCCAGTACAGCCTCTCTGAATCAGTTTAATAGAAAAAGAAGCGTGTGTATTTTTGACAGTATTGAAAATCACACTGTCAGGATTTCTTAATACCTTGCCATACTGTAATACCTTTATACTGGTCAAGCCTAACTGAAGTCACATAATAACACACACAATCAAATTTATGCTTTGGCAGCGGTAGACCAGCAACTCCCACGCTCTGTGAGGTAAAATGACTATTTTTGCCAAAGGACTCTGGTGGCTTTGGAGAGAGTATGCACAGACATGATGGTGGTTGCTCGTGGTAAAAGGCTGTCTGACAACAAGGTTAAGCATTGACAATATTCTAAATATAGCCTACGCATAAACTGATATTGACTTTTTAAAAGTGTGCATTTTTTAGGTGGTTAAGATACATGTTGTTGTCAACCCTGCCCACAGTAGTACATTCCTTAGCTTCCCACATTGATACTCCTGTCTCCCTCTCCAAACTGGGTGTGTGGTGATTGCCATCCACTGTAGGTAAAACACTGACTGTGGATAAATTCATCATATAGACCCACTTACAAAATCCAAAGTATTCCTTTAAACAGAGCACATAATGTTATACTTGTGATAAAGTTGAGACAGACTTTTGGGATTATCTATGTTCATATTACTTGTTTTCGTTTGTACATCTGGTGTTTTGATAGAAAAACCACCTGTGGCATTTTTCTATTAAAAACAATATCTCATCTATTGCAGTTCCGGGATTCTCTCTTGATAACAACACAAGCTCAGACCGGGTTCACGTCCTGCTTTGTGATGTCAGATGTGTTTCTGTTTGCAAATAGTTCAGAGACACTGATTGAACTGTCACAGATTATAGGGATAATATGCGCAAAATCTGTTATTGAAGAGGATTTCCCCTCAAATTACAGAAAGATGGCAGTGCTGATTAAAGCGTTGATAACCGAAGGCTATTCCATATTTGGATCTTTTAGATTATGCTTATTCACCACAAAGTCCCAAATGGTATCTCCAGCCTGGAATCAAAAGTATAAATTAGAGCAGGTTTTTTTTTCACCATTTAGCGAGAAGCTGTCTTATCAGTTGAATTTCTCATGGAGACAATCTGCTCATGTAGGATTGTTTGAGAAATGATAACAATTGTTGAAATACGAGTCGGAGCTGTGTTAAACAACCTGGTGATGGGAATGCAATTTAGAGAGATGTAAATAGCGAGCAACAAATGGATGTTGTATGCCACAGTCTGTTACAGGGCTGTCAGTCAAGCTGAGGCGAGGAGGTTTATTTAGAAATGTCGGCAGACAACGTGCAACGATCATACACGTGAGCTTGCAAGTACATGTGCGCATATGAAGGATGCAGATATAAGTGAGATAAAAAAGACATTGCTTGGTTTTTCAGAAAAAATAGTAATGACAAAGGTGTTCAATTAAAAACGGGAAGGAGAAAGCCAGACGGAGTCGGGAAAAACGAGACAGTCAGAGACTAACTTGGAGACGGAGAGTGAAACAACAGAGAACAAGCGCTCAGAGAGATATTGAAAGTACCACAGACACCCCCCCACCCCACCTGACAGTGTTCTCCCACCATCATACAGGGGAACATCTGCTTTATAATTGGTCCAATTTCTATTTATAGACCCTACCCTCCTTCTGTCTGCAACGATGGCCCGGTCCTGAGAAGCCACAGCTGAGAGAGAGAGGGAGAGAGATGCTGTGTTGTAGCAGGGGGAAACAGAACAGAACGGGGGGAGAGAAAAGCATCATAATAAATTAACCATAACAGTCACAGTGTTCATACTAACGCTATGCAACACCACAGCTCCTAATGCTGCAATACAAAAATACAAAATATAGAAATAAGAATATATAAAATATATAATAGAATATATAGAAAATAATTCTGGGACACTTTTGAAAACAAAACATTTTCTTTATGCAGTTTGGTGTGTTCCTCCATGATGAAGGCACCAGCATTGCAACACTCTGGAGATGGATTTGAAAATGTTCTTTGAACAAATCATGAAGGTATGACTTTTTAATGCTATTGTTTGAGGAGTGCCTTGGAACAGCCTCTGTCTCTTTTAACCAACAATCCCACGAGCTGAGGAACTGTTTTAACACATGCTCCCACACAAAAGACTCTGCAGAGACACTGTATATATATCCTCCTCCCCGATCAAAATATATCAGGTAGGTGGCCAAAGCTGACAGTTGAACTACATTAGATTCAGCAGCCAGTCCAAGAAAAACTTGCATTCTGACTCAAGAATACAGTATTTTACATTTTGAGATTTTCAACTAAGATTACACAAGTTAATATTTCATTAGTATGGATGCATCTTCCTTAAACACTAGCAAAATGCTTGTAGCTAGCTCATTAAATCAACATCATTAAATCATTATATTGTCAAAAGATTATTTTAGCATCCTATGTCTATGATAGAAGTTACATTGGCAAACTCAATATTGTTGGACAGTCTCAGTGTCCCTTCTCTTTACCTTGCTTTTCCTCGAGAAATTATCCCACTGAATGGCAAGAAGTGAAATACTTTGACATTTACAACAATTATTTGATTGAATCACCAAACAAAAATCAACCTCTACAGTTTCCTGGCAAATTAGCAACTGTAACTTAAGCATTCTTCCTGCTGATGCCTCCTGTCTTATTACCTGTATCCTTTTTTGTCTTCACGTGTTCGAATCGGCAGCTTATAAAAATGTAGTTCTGATTCTTTACCCTGTTAGTAGTGCATCCCATCAAACAGCAGATTTTTGGCATTTTTCTGTTGTTTTCTTGCAGGCGGAAATGACAAGGAGGCACCTTCACACAGCACAAAGTCAATGGAGAGCAATGAATTGTTTTCCCCTTTGGTGTGGGCAGAACTCAATTGTGCTCTGTTTCTATTAATATTTTGTAATTTAAAGCGTGCAAATCAAGATCGTGGCAGTATGAAAGGAGTTGCTCATGGTGATGAATCCACTGGGAACTATCAACCAGTTCCCCTGAGTTCTACTGAGCATTTTAGTGTCTTTAAGCTCATTGTTTTGGTGTAATGACCCACAACTTTAATGTTTTCCTTCACTTTCCCTATTTCCAGCTGCAGCAGGCAGCTGTTTTCAGTGAAAATTGACAGATAGAACCACTGTACTCTACCTGCCCAACACCAAATAGCAGACAGACAATGGCCCTTTTTACACAGAGATCCTGCAACACTGCTGTAAAGAAGACCCGTCATTATGTCGGCTCTGCTCTTTTACACTGAACCAGACAACGCATAATGCATAATGCTGCTCCAGTGTGCGATTTTAGATAGCATGTTGGCGTGAAGGCTGGCTGATATAGCTGACAAATGTATTATGATATGTCATTTTAGTCAACGTTGACATTTTTAATGAAGACCAGGAGAAAAACTGTTGCATGTTTTGAACAGTGGTCTGATTTATTGGCATACTGACATATTTGCAACAGAATCACCACTTCGTCACTCATAGCACACCCCATTATCAAGGGATATGATGTTGGCTGTTTATGAGCTGTTTTATGTGCTTTTATGGCAGTGAAAATATTGAACATTTTAGTAAACAATTTTCTTATTGCTATAGATAAAATGTCTATTCCCAATACGATACATATTAATATTGTATTATTGCCCAGGCCTATGTTACGTGTAACACAATAGCGTCGGCGTCTAGTGTGATGTATGACATTTGCGTCAGCAGCATTGCTTTCTTAACAATAATTGCTTTTATGATCCTTCTTGTAAGACATTTAATCTCATCTTCTGCTCATAGGATAAGGAGCTCCCAGACCTCGTTGTCTCCCCAATTTGCAGACATTTTCGCTTGCTGCTCTTCTTCCTTGAATTAGTTGCTAACTGCTGCTAACTGTTTTTTTTTAAAATCCCTCTACGGTTGGTGGGTGGCACACATAATATGTTATCCCATCCTGCCAGTAAGTGTTTTATACAGAGGCGGAACAGGCTGTGCAAAAGGGGCTAATGTTAGCTAGCTGGTGAACATAGTGGAGCATTTAGCAGCTAAAGAGATAAATATTTCCCTCAGAAAGTGGTGGAGACAAAGCTAAAGGCCCTGTGAATATTCACCTTGTATTTGCTGGGTGGCCAGAGACACAAATCCAAATGAATACTAATATTATCACTGTATAAGGCGATATAATGTCAGTGGTGTGTTTACAGCTTGTTCCGCTGCCCCCAAGTATTCAAAAAATCAGTCACTGCTGCTTTAAGGTTGTCCTTTATGGGTAAATTTAGAAGTTTGAGTGTAGTCCAGAAATAGTTTTCCACAGCACTCTTTTAGTAAAAGAGGGTTTTTAGCTGTGACTCGCAGATAGTATGAGTCACTCTGCTGGTCAGTCAGTCATATGTTTAAACCCTCTCCTCCTGCTGAAAAAAATCCCTGCACATGTACAGCAGTGGAATACAGACTCACTGTAAGATACCTCTAAGTTTCTCAGTCAGAGACGGCTGACTTGGACTTTAATGTTTGCCACGTTCTAATCCCAAGGCCCAAAATTGATTTTCTCAAGCTGGTGCAGTAACACCAACCTGGGAGAACAAGCTGCCCATAGTGTCATAAGTAAACATTCTGTTGTTTTTTCAAAGTGTGCTTGAATGCAACATTGTAGGTTGTGAGTGTCTCAGATACAGTATTGATCTTAGTTTGAACTTTAACTCGTGATTACTTCTGAACTCTTCAAGAGTTGCTTCAAAGTGTGAGCCCTGTGAGTCTTTGTATGGCATACATATTGTTTATGTAAGTCACCACATTTAGATTCCAGCGTTATCCACGGGTCTGATTCTTCTTAGAATGATTCTACAAATAATAGCAAAGTGAAAAATAAACAAAAATAAATATGAACTGAGAGGATGCGGTCATATCATTGAAGGATAAGTCCATTATACCTCGAGGGAGCCTGAGCCTGGTTCCTAATCCCCTCAAATTAATTCAAATATTTAGCATCAGACATCTCTAATCCCCTGCTAACTTTGCATTATGTGGCACAAGAGATTCAATGGCATTCAGATCTGGCAAAGTAGTAGACAATGTGGTTTTTATGTGGATTTCTAACTAATATTGGCTTGAGCTTCACATGAGTTGCAGTTAAACGTTAGGATGGCATGGGTGGTCATGATGTATGTAAAACTGAATGAAGAGAGAGGATTCAGTCTGTCCTGTGTAGTGTGTGCTGGAAGATAGTGAAGAAATTAATTAGTGACTAAATATGTTCTGAATAGAAGTTTAATAATGTTGTTTATGAAACTGCTAGTCATCAGAGGTTTTGCAGGAAAATTAGCTGCTTAATTATTAGTGAGGACAAAGAGAGGCAGAGTTTCACCCTCGTTTTCCCACCAACAAGAAAGTAGTAGTCAGCCTGCCTGTGTGTCATTTGCTGAGTTAGCAACTAGGCTTCAGACTGAATTAAACCTGATTTCCCTGTGACGCATGATACAGAATCTACAGTATATTTTCAAGTCATTATTAGATCATAATTTTTTTTCTTTTTGGGAAAAACATTCATTCCACATTCAACATTTTACATGACATAAGTATATCAGTATTATTGCAGGTAGATTGCCATTATATAGTGCACACTTTTTTGCAGCATGTTTGAGAACCATTTTATAGCTTGGCACTAAAGATTTTCTTTAGCAGCATCAATAGCATTAGTTTTAATTATTTACATTTGAATATAGAAAGCTTTCACCTAGGATGCTAACAAGGGTTGAAGCCTATTGATAAATATAAGTTATATTATACTCTCACTCATTTACTCCATCTAGGGATGCAAATAGCATATATTTTCATTATCAATTATTCTGTCAACCATTTTCTCAATTAATCAATCAGTTGTTTGGTCCATAAAATGTCAGAAAATGGTCAACAATAAGCAAGCTGTTCATATATATGAGTCACATTATATCTCACATATTTATTTTATCAAGCCAGCTAAAGTCTGACTTTATAAGTTTAATGTTCCAAAAAATGTTCTTCTTGGAGGAAAAAATTACAACCTTTCCATTATATAAATGTTATATGCCATTTTTCATTCATTAATCAGACGGGTTATTAAATCATAACTGTGTAGATATAACACAAATATATTAGAGTTTAGATCAAAAAGTGTGATCAGCTAAACTAGGATGCACATATTAACACCCGAACAGTCTTAGATGACACCTATTGATTTGGAAATGAAATGTATTGGTTTTCTTAAAAAGAAGGAATAATAGACATTACAACAATGCATGTATTAAATAATATTTGTTCCTAAAGTTTTTTAGAAATCTCTAATCCAATTTACTGTAAATCCATTCATATAAATATGAGACAGGAAACATGTATGCTACGAAATCACTGTATAGAAAATGTCAAAGTGTTTTGGTGACAGTTTCACGCAGTGCACCAGGCTGTAGTCACAGACTGGGACATTAAGTGGACAAACAGTGTGAACTGGGTCAGGAATCCAGCTGAGACACTACATGCTGAATTTTGCATATACCAAAATATTTTGCAACGAGAACTGCCAGAGACTAAATCTGGGACACTGAGTTTAATTATTACACCATAACTCACTGCATTTAAAGTCCCAACTCAGTATAGCCAGCTGGGCTGGGCTCTCCAGTAAGGAATAATAGGAATCTTCAAATCATGTCAGGTAGTTTAAATAACAGTTGGGCAATTCAGCTGAAACCTTTATCTCAATAAAATCATTCATCTCAGTAGGTATCAGTAGTTACTAATAATATTTAATTACCTATTTTTAAGACCAGGAGAATTCACCCACCTTATTTTGAATTTAACCAATTTATTTAGACTTAATAGACTTTAAAAAAAATTTGTCCAAACTCCATGCTGTTTCTGTTGTTTCATATGTTGATGGTGCTACTGAACATCATGCTTGTTCACTGACTGGTAGTTTGCATGTCACTCGTAGCACGCTCCATTATCATGGAAAATAATGGCTGTTAATGAGCCCGGGTGTATTTGTTATGTGCTTTCATGGCAGTTTGCACTGAATGCCTTTAAATGAAACCATTGAACATTTTATGAACAATGTTCTTATTGGTATTGATGAAATGTTTACTGGCGAGACATACTGCCATTTTATTTCCCAGGCCAAGTTAAAATTAAGATGGTGCACCTGAGTATCTTTAATCCATCATCCTAACCTAGCCTCTGTAATACAATAAGACAGGATAGATGCAACATTGTGACAGTACAGTTATTTGACACCAGTTATTTCATATGCAGCTCACAAGTTAACCAAAGTGTACCTGTCACATATTATATCAGCACAGCAGCATCACCATTACACCTTGTGAGACATATTGAAGTGATTTGTTTGTCCTTTTCTTCTGTCAGTGCTTTCTTTATTCTTTTAAGTCAGACAATTGTACTTTTTAACACTCAATTTTTAGCCTTCCTACTATCATTTAGGGGTGGGAATCACCAGAGCACCCATAATACAATATTATCACAATACTTAAATCTTGATATAATATCACTGTGCTTTTGCCATATGCTTTGTATTGCGATAACATAAACTACGTGGCACATGTTATTATTAACTTTAACTACATGCAAAGTATGTCCCCAAAGCAAAGCTTTGTCAGCATCTGTTTTCTTAAATAGGAAACGTTTTCAGTCGGTTCATCTCCCGTCAGTCATTTCTTTTCAACAAAATGAGATTGTCAAGTAGACAGACTGACCAGACAATCAGATTTTATTATTCTGGTGCAAACAACAACAACAACCTAACAGACAAGACAGACAGCAACAAAGGCAGCTTTGTGTACTGTCAATTTAAATGTAAGTAAAGTTTGCTAGTAGTAATATATTTTCTAAAATTAATTTGTCATTGGCACGGGTTACATGGTTACATGTCTCCAACTGGCAGGGAGCCTCTC